>JAWZYU010000376.1:0-161000 GCA_038380435.1 Ryuthela nishihirai | reverse complement strand
AGGGAAGTTAACGTTACCGTTCCTAGGTGGAATGCTTGTCGTCAAAGGAGGTGTCGTAAAGATTTCAAATTGAGTCATTGGATTAACACAAACATTCCACAAGGACAACTAAACAATGTAATTTGTCGGTCTGCTCTTTTTCACACAGGAAGGGCGTATCTTGACGAAGGGGATAATCTGACAGGGCAAGAAAATGATTAATCACATTTCTTCTTCACTCTGGTTTTCGTTATTCACCAAGTATACTGCCTGACTGAGCTCAGTGGCGGATTAGAGCATAGGCGTTTGCCTAGAATCTCGAGACTAAAGAGAGGCCCAAACACACGATGTTTTCCAAATATTTTATTGAGAAAAACATTTCACAATCAATATATTCTACTATTTATGTACACATCTCGTGTTTTACTTAAGTAACACCAAGTGTGGTGTAATAAAGTGTGAAGAGATATTGCACTGAGAGCAATAATCTACGCACTTTTCTCAGAGAGGTGTGAGAAAAGCTACTTTTCAAAGTTAAGGAATAAAAGACAAATATTTTTTGTCTCACAAGTACTGATAAAATATTACTAATTGCATTTTCCCTCTCATCCATTAGCACGAACTAAAACTTGTAAGGAGTGAAATGGTAGAAAAGGAAAAAAAAAACATTCTATTGGAAAATGAGGTTCGCATATGCGTCAGAGGCGATATCCGTTCATCTAGTTGAATAATAAAAATTCTTATTTTAAACATTACATAAAAGGATGTTGCGTGTAACGCAGGGTTGGGTTGTTTTACCTCTGAGCGGAAAATGTGAAACTTAAAATAACATTGCAAACGATATATTTGTGCTGGCAGGGTCATAGCGAAATCAAATCATTCGGAAATCAAATTTGGCCAACTGAAAAAGTAAGCACTTTACATAAATTTAATTAAGTCCCACGATTTAAATATGTACCCAGGATTGAATTGGAGGGAGGAAGCAGTTCGAAGTGTTGAAACTTCTTCCCTATATAGATAAGAATTTTAGATGGATTATGCACTTCTCGAAAATATGTGAATATCTCAGATTATCTGTCTTGAAAATTCAGAATTTAAGATATATATTAATGCCAAAACATCGATTTTATTCTCTAAATCTGTATGCGAGTCGATTATATCTTATGCTATAACCATTCATGGTACAACAAACCTAACAAATACAAAAATGCTGAAAATCTTCAATCTATAATTGCCAAAATAATAATACCTATAAAACTTAGACAAAATTATGCGATTTAAAAGACAGATTACTTTTCTTGAACTTATCATACAAAAACTTATATATTTCTAATATAAACTTAAAATATTATTTGTAGTACATTTAAAAAGATAATAGTTCATAGTGAAAATACAAGATTAGAAGCTAAAAATGATTACATACTAAAAAAAAATAAATACCCCCTCAAGTAGCTGCTTGCCACAGAGGTCTGACAGGAGCCTGTCAGTTTATATGCCATAGAAGGTCTGAGAGGATGGCAGGACCTCAGCAGAAAAACGATACAAACAGCCATGCCTTAATCCGGGGCTCGAACCCAGGTTCCTAAGATCAGTAGCCAAGCGCGCTAACCACTCGGCCATGGGACTACCTAAATTTAAAAATAATTACGGAAGATGTATCAGCGAGTATAAAGTACCATACACTTTTAATTTAATTCCAAGAGAAATTATAAATCTTAACAGCTATAATAGATTAAAAATAAGTTTAAAATATTATCTTAAATAAATTATTTAACTATATTATTTTTTGTATATTTTAAGAGAGCTAGTGAAATCTTTGCGGATTCTCGCAAACATGCATGAGAAAATCCTCAAGGCAATCAATCATCCACTAGGACAGTTTTTACCTTTGTTAAATTATGAGGAATTCATGTCTGATTAATTTATAAAGTCATATCCAATAATTTCTTCGTAGATCGTTTCTTTTTCGTATTCGCATTATTACTCTGGTAATAGTCTTCCGTTTTCTCATCCAGCACTATTTGTAGCTTTCCAGGAGGAGTTTGTTCTTTTTTGGTTTTATGTTCACTTCTTTAAGAATTTCTGCGAAAAAAATATTTTCTTTCACATAAAGCAAATATTTTTTTCATAATGTTTCATTTAGTCTATTGTGTGCAAAAAAAATGTCGCTCACAGGTAAAACAACCCAACCTCCCCTTCCGGTTAAAATTTTCTCCCTCTCTTTTAGGAGAGAAATAGAAATGGACAGTATTCGAGGTACCCATAATCCTCCTCACGTCAGAAGTTTCCAAACCAAAAACCGGAATTTCCTTTCTGAGATAATCGAACTTTTCAAATCACATCGTACCCACAAGAGTTCCTCGGATACAATATGCCTTCGGTTTTTGAATTGTTTTACCTCTGAGCGGAGCTTTTTTGCACACCATGGGCTAAAAATGGCTAGGTCATATGGACCCCGAAGGCTCAGAGAAAGTTGGGGGAGGAGACCCACTGGAACAGCTGTTGGGAGAGATGGTAGCCTCTCGTCAAGGTCATCCAGCGTGTTCTTTAACGTACACAGGGTATGGTTCTCCCGCACACGGAGATAAGTCTCTACGCTGACCCAGCTTGGCCCACTTTAAGTCGTGGCCCCGTGTGCGGGAGAGTTAAAGAACACGCTGGATGGCCTTGACGGGAGGCTACCATCTGTCTCCCAACAGCTGTTCCAGTGGGTCCCCTCCCCCGCCCTTCTCTGAGCCTTCGGGGTCCATGTGACCTGGCCATTTAGCCCATGGTGTGCAAAAAAGTGCCACTCAGAGGTAAAACAACCCAACGTTAAAGAACACGCTGGATGGCCTTGACGGGAGGCTACCATCTGTCTGTCAACAGCTGTTCCAGTGGGTCCCCTCCCCCAAATTCTCTGAGCCTTCGGGGTCCATGTGACCTGGCCATTTAGCCCATGGTGTGCAAAAAAGTGCCGCTCAGAGGTAAAACAATGCAATCCAAATGACAATTAATCATCTATACTCATTAATATATATATAACCTACAAGTGCCTACCTGTGATTGTCTATTATTCACTACCCCCTTTGATTTGTACTCTCGTAAAAAGGGGCAAATGTGAAAGGCATTTTCTTCTATATATCTTCCGAATGCGAGGGCCTACAGTTACAAGTTTGGTGCGAAATGAAAGCTCATATGAGGGCCTCATAAAGTAGTTCGATTTATGACCCCCGTCCCCAATATTATTGATCTTCCGAACGGAAATTTAGGGGCATCGACCTTAACGAGGTGTATCTCAAATTAAACCTTGTGATGTCACCAATTTGATAGATTACCTCAAACACGACTCCAGAAAAAGAGAGAGAGAAAAACGTGTTGAGACGATGTTTATAAGTCATATACTTAAATAAGCTTTCTCAAGGTTGGGTTATTTTACCTCTGAGCGGCACTTTTTTGCACACCACGGGCTTAATGGCCAGGTCACATGGACCCCGAAGGCTCAGAGAAGGTTGGGGGAGGGGACCCACTGGAACAGCTGTTGGGTGACAGATGGTAGCCTCCCGTCAAGGCCATCCAGCGTGTTCTTTAAAGTTGGGTTGTTTTACCTCTGAGCGGCACTTTTTGCACACCATGGGCTAAATGGCCAGGTCACATGGACCCCGAAGGCTCAGAGAAGGTTGGGGGAGGGGACCCACTGGAACAGCTGTTGGGAGACAGATGGTAGCCTCCCGTCAAGGCCATCCAGCGTGTTCTTTAACGTTGGGTTGTTTTACCTCTGAGCGGCACTTTTTTGCACACCATGGGCTTAATGGCCAGGTCACATGGACCCCGAAGGCTCAGAGAAGGTTGGGGGAGGGGACCCACTGGAACAGCTGTTGGGTGACAGATGGTAGCCTCCCGTCAAGGCCATCCAGCGTGTTCTTTAAAGTTGGGTTGTTTTACCTCTGAACGGCACTTTTTTGCACACCATGGGCTAAATGGCCAAGTCACAAGGACCCCAAAGGCTCAGAGAAAGTTGGGGGAGGGGACCCACTGGAACAGCTGTTGGGAGACAGATGGTAGCCTCCTGTCAAGGCCATCCAGCGTGTTCTTTAACGTTGGGTTGTTTTACCTCTGAGCTGCACTTTTTTGCACACCATGGGCTAAATGGCCAGGTCACATGGACCCCGAAGGCTCAGAGAAGGTTGGGGGAAGGGACCCACTGGAACAGCTGTTGGGAGACAGGTGGTAGCCTCCCGTCAAGGCCATCCAGCGTATTCTTTAACTTTGGGTTGTTTTACCTCTGAGCGGCACTTTTTTGCACAAAATGGGCTAAATGGCCAGGTCACATGGACCGCGAAGGCTCAGAGAAGGTTGGGGGAAGGGACCCACTGAAACAGCTGTTGGGTGACAGATGGTAGCCTCCCGTCAAGGCCATCTATCGTGTTCTTTAACGTTGGGTTGTTTTACCTCTGACCGGCACTTTTTTGCACACAATGGGCTAAATGGCCATGTCACATGGACCCCGAAGGCTCAGAGAAGGTTGGGGGAAGGGACCCACTGAAACAGCTGTTGGGTGACAGATGGTAGCCTCCCGTCAAGGCCATCTATCGTGTTCTTTAACGTTGGGTTGTTTTAACTCTGAGCGGCACTTTTTTGCTCACAATGGGCTAAATGGCCAGGTCACATGGACCCCGAAGGCTCAGAGAAGGTTGGGGGAAGGGACCCACTGGAACAGCTGTTGGGTGACAGATGGTAGCTTCCCGTCAAGGCCATCCAGCGTGTTCTTTAACGTTGGGTTGTTTTACCTCTGAGCGGCAATTTTTTGCGGAACATGGGCTAAATGGCCAGGTCACATGGACCCCGAAGGCTCAGAGAAGGTTGGGGGAGGGGACCCACTGGAACAGCTGTTGGGAGACAGGTGGTAGCCTCCCGTCAAGGCCATCCAGCATGTTCTTTAACGTTGGGTTGTTTTATCTCTGAGCGGCACTTTTTTGCACACTATGGGCTAAATGGCCAGGTCACATGGATCCCGAAGGCTCAGAGAATGTTGGGGGAAGGGACCCACTGGAACAGCTGTTGGGTGACAGATGGTAGCCTCCCGTCAAGACCATCCAGCATGTTCTTTAACGTTGGGTTGTTTTACCTCTGAGCGGCAATTTTTTGCGCACCATGGGCTAAATGGCCAGGTCACATGGACCCCGAAGGCTCAGAGAAGGTTGGGGGAGGGGACCCACTGGAACAGCTGTTGGGTGACAGATGGTAGCCTCCCGTCAAGGCCATCCATCGTGTTCTTTAACGTGCACAGGGTATGGCTCTCCCGAACACGGTGCCACGGCTTAACGTCCCATCCGACGGATGGCGGCTTTTCCAAGCCCCTCCGTGTCCCCTACTGTCCGTGGGCAGGGCAGGGAATTTTGCGGAGATAAATCTTAACACTGACCCAGCTGGGACTCGAACCTGGGAACTACAGATTACGAGCCTGACGCGCTACCGACTGAGCCACCCCCACCCCAGCTTTCTCAAGACAGATGTTTTTAGTGACATTGAAAAAATATAAATTAGAAAATACATATTTTTCTATAGGGTCCTAAATATTAGAAAATAAACCTTAAGCACATCGTTAGTGCAATCAGTCAATCAATTGGTATTCAAAAGCAGATAATGCGCCGGCAATCTTGTTGAGTACGTAAATTGGCGAACTATCTTCCTTTGGAATGAATGCGAATTCAGTGACTGATTGCACCATCGATATGCTTTAGGTTTATTTTCTAATTTTTAGGGCGCATATAGGGAGAGAGGAATTTTATACTTTTTTTTCCCACTCAATGGCAGTGGCGCCTCGTGAACAAAATTTGTGGTTGGGCACTTTGCCAAATATAGAGAGGGCCCCGAGACAGAAAAAAATTTTTGAGCTGACACCTTGTATTGAACTGAACTGAATCGGACTGAAAAATGTCTCATAACATATATATAGTCTTTTTTTTTTTTACCGTATATTCCTAATTCTTTTCATTTGGTGTTTGACGGTTTGTGTGTTTATCGAAACAGTTGTTACACCATAACTTACGAACGCGATGAAGAAACTTTGTAATTTATGTGTCGAAGGAAAGCTTGTAACGCGATTAGTTCATAAGCTATAAAAAAGGAAACCCCATACTTTCACACACCCCTAAAATGGGGGAAATGTGGAAACTATTATTCCTCTAAATCTACATAACGCGAGTGCCGAAAGTAACAAATTGTATATCAAAGGAAAGCTTGGGATTTGGGAAGAGTTTTGGGTAACAAAAACATACCCCCTTGCTTTCTTCCCCCCTAAAAAATTGAAATGTGAAAATCGTTCTATTCTATTTTTCGAACGCGAGGCCATACAATTTCGAATTTAGGTGTCAAACGAAATCTCATCCCGACGTAACATCTTTTGAAATTTGACCCCCACTATTCTACCCCCTGAAAAATTTTCAGCATTTTCGCTTTTCTTTATCAAAAAGTTAGGATTTATTTACCAGATAATCAGGGGGGAGAATGATGGCCGCAAAATTCATAACCTGTAATTCCCAGTTCTCCCTTGCGTATCAAGTTTCTTTTAAGGATGATATAAACATTAATAACTAAATCATTTAATGGGCATGGAAGTCGGAGCGAACCATAGTTAGCCTGGTCACGAACCTTTAAAGCTTCTCTGAACAAACACACCTAAACACAGCTATAAATAGGCTATGCAAGTCCAACCAGATAAGGAGAGGGGATGGCTCAGTCGAAATCTGGAGTTCGTAGGTTCGAGTCCCACTTGGACAAGCGTTGAGATTTATCTCCGAAAATATGCCAATCCTGCCCTCGGTCAGTAGGGGATACTTATGAATGGAAATACTGACATAAGTGACTTTCATCCATTAAATGGGATGTTAAGCCGCGACACAGTGTGCGGGGGGCTCAGTCTGTAGCGCGCCAGGCTCGTAATCTGCAGTTCCCAGGTTCGAGTCCTAGCTGGGTCAGCGTTGAGATTTATCTCCGCAAAATTCCCCCGCCCTGCCCACGGTCAGTAGGGGACACCGATGGGCTTGGAAAGGCCGCCGTCCGTCGGATGAGACGTTAAGCCGTGGCCCCGTGTGTGGGAGAGCCATACCCTGTGCACGTTAAAGAACACGCTGGATGGCCTTGACGGGAGACTACCATCTGTCTCCCAACAGCTGTTCCAGTGGGTCCCCTCCCCCAACTTTCTCTGAGCCTTCGGGGTCCGTGTGACCTGGCCATTTAGACCATGGTGTGCAAAAAAGTGCCGCTCAGAGGTAAAACAACCCAACCCAACTGATTGGTCAATTTTCATCGAGTCAATGAGAATATTTGTATTTGACAGATTCTCGAGAACTGTCAGTCCAGGAAACATCTCAGTTCTGTCTTCAGGTGTACATTATTGATGATGGCTCTCAGGTTCGATTCCTGCAGTTTCATGAAATACTTTCACAGCGCCAGTTGGATCTCAAACGTTGCCTCATAACCAGAAATTTAGGGATAGCATTGGGATTCATATTATCCACATTATATTAAATCACTGAACTCGAAATTCCAGGAACACTGCGTCTGCGACGAGGGAGTGGTAGCGACGGAAAGTGCTCTAGACCTTCTAGTTCATGTGCGTTTCTACTGCAAATCTCAGGCTAGCCGCAAACCTGGGTCGTGTGGGTCGCATTCTGGTGGACTTAATTTACAGCTTTTAGTCAACGTGACTTCTAGGTATGTGTCAATATTGAAAATTTCCCTTGTATGGGGGTAGGGGCTCAGTCGGTAGCGCGCCAGCTGCGTAATCTGAAGTTCCCAGGTTCGAGTCCCAGCTAGGCCAGCGTTGAGAATTATCTCCGTAAAACTCCTCGGTGAGTAGAGGGCACCGATGGGTTTGAAAAGGCCACAGTCCTTCTAATGGGATGTTAATCTGTGGCGCCGTGTGCGGGAGCGGCATACTCTGTGCACGTTAAAGAACACGCTGGATGGCCTTGACGGGAGGCTACCATCTATCTCCCAACAGCTGTTCCAGTGGGTCCCCTCCCCCAACCTTCTCTGAGCCTTCGGGGTCCATGTGACCAGGCCTTTTAGTCCATGGTGTGCAAAAAAGTGCCGCTCAGAGGTAAAACAACCCAACGTTAAAGAACACGCTGGATGGCCTTGACGGGAGGCTACCATCTCTCTCCCAACAGCTGTTCCAGTGGGTCCCCTCCCCCAACCTTCTCTGAGCCTTCGGGGTCCATGTGACCAGGCCTTTTAGTCCATGGTGTGCAAAAAAGTGCCGCTCAGAGGTAAAACAACCCAACGTTAAAGAACACGCTGGATGGCCTTGACGGGAGGCTACCATCTATCTCCCAACAGCAGTTCCAGTGGGTCCCCTCCCCCAACCTTCTCTGAACCTTCGGGGTCCATGTGACCAGGCCTTTTAGTCCATGGTGTGCAAAAAAGTGCCGCTCAGAGGTAATACAACCCAATACTCTACGGGGAGGGGGGGGGGGGGGTAAGGCTCATCGGTAGAGCACTACGTTCGAAATCTGTAGGTCCTAGTTCGAATCGAAATGTATGTTCCTTGAAAACTTTCTCTGCCGACTCTTTTCATGAATGTCTGCGAGAAAGAGGACGCTGAAAGGGTTGCCGTCCGTCAGATGAAAGATTAAGCCGTGATTCCTTATACAGGATAGCCATCTATTATGCACGTTAAAGAACACGCTGGATGACCATGACGGGAGGTTTCCCTCTGTCTGCTAACAGCTATCCGGTATGTCCCCTTCCCCCCCAACATTCTCCGAGCCCTTTTAGCGGTTTTACGTCTCAGTGGCACTTTTATGCCCACAATGAGCTAAATGGCCAGGTCACAAGGACCCCGATAGCTCAGAAAAGGTTGTCGGTAGGGGACCCACTGGTACAGCTGTTGGGAGACAGATGGTAGCTTCCCGTCAAGGCCATTCAGCATGTTCTTTAACGTGCACAAGATATGGCCCTCCTGCACAAGAAATCACGGCTTAACGTCCCATCCGACGGACGGAGACCTTTTCAAACCCATTGCTGTCACCTACAGGTACCTACCTACATTGGCCCAGCTAGGGCTCGATATCCTGTGAACTACTGATTACGAACCTGGAGCAATACCGTCTGGGTAGCCTCCGCCCGGCTCGCTGAGTCCTTTTTATTTGGCCATTCAGCCCATTGTATGCAAATAAGTGCCGCTCACAGCTAAAACAATTCGCCTGCATTCCCTTTCACTAATCGACTAACCCCCAAGACGTATATAAGCACCTGTCCTACCCATTCAGTGGTTTGAAAAGTATCAATTGGTGTCATCGTTACAGAGAATCAGACATTCTTTTTAGTCATAATTCTTATTGTTTTAAAGCCGATTTTTTATGTATTGCTTAATGTCGTAAATTCTTCAAGCAGATTTTTTTATGACTTAATTTTTTGAAGCAGATTTTTTTATGACGTAATTTTTTGAAGCAGATTTTTTTATGACGTAATTTTTTTATGTATTGCTTAACGTCTCCATGTTAACTGCTGGGTCTCTTTTCAACCGATTCTGGAGCGTGCACCTAGTAATCCATTTCCATCCCTGGTTAGGTCTCCTAAATTTAATCATATTGCATATTATATAGTAGTAGAGTGATTTTTAAATTTCAATTTTTAAAAATCTCGCCGTTTCATTAATTCTGAAATGCTATACTGATGCTGAAAAGCTGGTGACGTATCGTGACATTGGAAGATTGCTTGTTGCCATGTTTTCTACGACGGGGAAACGGGAAGCTCAGGTTGATTATATGTACGTGATGACTCTGGTAAGTAATCTATTAATTTGTACGAATTAAAATTAACCTCGCAGCTCCACAGCTGACAGTATGAGTAGAATACTTGGAACTAACCTCTTTCCTAATAGAGTTAAGTAGTCCTAGCCATGACTTTTAATCGGGGGGGGGGGGGGGGGACTCAGTCGGTAGCGCGCCACGCTCCTAATCTGCAGTTACCAGTTTCGAATCCCAGCTGGATCAGCATGAGAAGCTTTGTGAGGAAGGCGAGACTCAGCAGAAAGACAAGAAAGGAAACAGCCATACCATATTCGGGGCTCGAACCCAGATTCCTTTACTCTGCAGACAAGTACGTTAACCATCTAGTTTTGCCAAATTTTAGATGAAAATTTCTTTACCTAAATATTATAGCCTACTCCCAATAATTTGGGGCGGGGGTGGCTCAGTAGGTAGCGCGCCAGGCTCGTAGTCTGTAGTTCCCAGGTTCGAGTCCGAGCTGGGTCAGCGTTGAGATTTATAAATAAAAAAAATAATAATAAATACCCCCTCAAGCAGCTGCTTGCCACAGAGGTCTGACAGGAGCCTGTCAGTTTATATGCCACAGTAGAAGGTCTGAGAGGATGGCAGGACCTCAGCAGAAAAACGACACATACATCCATGCCTTACCCGGGACTCGAACCCAGGTCCCTTAGATCAGTAGCCAAGCGCGCTAACCACTCTGCCATATCTCCGCAAAATTCCCCGCCCTGCCCACGGTCAGTAGGGGACACCGATGGGCTTGGAAAGGCCGCCGTCCGTCGGATGGGACGTTAAGCCGTGGCCCCGTGTGCGGGAGAGCCATACCCTGTGTACGTTAAAGAACACTCTGGATGGCCTTGACGGGAGGCTACCATCTGTCTTCCAACAGCTGTTCCAGTGGATCCCCTCCCCCCAACCTTCTCTGAGCCTTCGGGGTCCATGTGATGTGGCCATTTAGCCCATTGTGTGCAAAAAAGTGCCGCTCAGAGGTAAAACAACCCAACCCAATAATTTATTTTCTATGATATCTGAGGATGATCCCCCCCCCCCTTATCTGAGGATGACCATCCCAGCTGGGTCAGCGTTGAGATTTATCTCTGCAAAATTCCCGCACTGCCCACGGTCAGTATAGGCCACCGATGGGCTTGGAAAGGCAGCCGTCCGTCGGATGGTACGCTAAGCAGTTGCGCCGTGTGTGGAAGAGTCATATCCTGTGCATGTTAAAGAACACGCTGGATGGATTTGACGGGAGGCTACCATCTGTCTCCCAACAGCTGTTCCAGTGGGTCCCCTCCCCCAACCTTCTCTGAGCCTTCGGGGTCCTTGTGACCTGGCCATTTAGCCCATGGTGTGCAAAAATGTGCAGAAAATTTATTACAAACTTGCACTTTTAAAATCTTTTCTCAGACCGAAGAAATTAAGACTTTTCTCATTGCCAGACACAATGGGAAGCAAGAGAGAATTTTTGTTCGCGAATCAGTCAATAGTAAATACACAGAGTACCCATTTATTTGAAAATCAAGAAACTGAATATTTTGAAAAAAAATATTTCACTATACACCGTTGATTTTTTTTTTTTTTTTTTTTTTTTTTTTTTTTTGTTCAACGACTTTGATGTCTGTTTCATCCCTGGTATTATTTCGTGGCTACACAACTGCATTAAGCGGCAATCCCATTCAGTGGAAACGATAAGAAATTATTCATAAAACAAAAGACATTTCCCCTTAAACAACTGCTTGGTAGAGAAGTCTGTTCGTAAAATACGCCATAGAGAAAGTCTGTGAGCAAGGGTTGGTTTGTTTTACCTCTGAGCGGCACTTTTTTGCACACCCTGGGCTAAATGGCCAGGTCACATGGACCCCGAAGGCTCAGAGAAGGTTGGGGGAGGGGACCCACTGGAACAGCTGTTGGGAGACAGATGGTAGCCTCCCGTCAAGGCCATCCAGCGTGTTCTTTAACGTTGGGTTGTTTTACCTCTGATCGGCACTCTTTTGCACACCATTGGCTAAATGGCCAGGTCACATTGACCCCGAAGGCTCTGAGAAGGTTGGGGGAGGGGACCCACTGGAACAGCTGTTGGGAGACAGATGGTAGCCTCCCGTCAAGGCCATCCAGCGTGTTCTTTAACGTGCACAGGGTATGGCTCTCCCACACACGGGGCCACGGCTTAACGTCCGATCCGACGGACGGCGGCCTTTCCAAGCCCATCGGTGTCTCCTACTCACCGTGGGCAGGGCGGGGAATTTTGCGGAGATAAATCTCAACGCTGACCCAGCTGGGACTCGAACCTGGGAACTACAGATTACGAGCCTGGCGCGCTACAGACTGAGCCACCCCCACCCCCTGTGAGCAAGGGAAGACCTCAGCAGTTAAAACTTGAAATACGTTTTATATTAAACTAAACCATATTGAAGTAGTGGGAGTAGCGAATTCCCTTTTTCTCCACTAAGATGGTGCCAAATATGTTCTTCGACCAATCGGTAGCGTGTCAGGCCCGTAATCTTCAGTTCAGAGTCGCACCTAGGCCAGCGTTTAGACTTAATAGTGCTGATTCGCGAAGTAAATGCTGTATTTGTCTACGGAACACGGTAAATAACGATTACAGATTTGATTAAAATAATATATTGATTTAAATATGACAAATAATGAATGCCGAATATAAATTAGTTTATTTTCGTGGGCAGTGCCCCAGGTGGCCTAATGAATGGAGTCGCCAATGAATAAATACATATCGTTAACATAAAAGTATAAAGGAAAAACTGAGACAGGAACGAAAGAGAATTTTTCTTGATTTTTTTTTCGACTTTCTCTAGATACCAGCGCCATTCTCTAGACTAGGGGTTCTCGACGTGGGGTACCAGGTAAAAATTTTTGGGGTACGCCGTGAGAGCTCAAAAGTCGCTAGATCCGGTAACAAAGTAGAAATAACTATTGTTATACTATAACTATAGTTTTATCTATCTATACAAGGGGTAAGCCAGTTACATACACATTTCCAGGGGGTACATGAAGCATAAAAGGTTGAGAACCACTGATATATATGTTTTATTTTATTCCCATTGTTATACTATAACTATCGTTTTATCTATCTATACAAGGGGTACGCCAGTTACATACACATTTCCAGGGGGTACATGAAGCATAAAAGGTTGAGAACCACTGATATATATGTTTTATTTTATTCCCATTGTTATACTATAACTATAGTTTTATCTATCTATACAAGGGGTACGCCAGTTACATACACATTTCCAGGGGGTACATGAAGCATAAAAGGTTGAGAACCACTGATATATATGTTTTATTTTATTCCCATTGTTATACTATAACTATAGTTTTATCTATCTATACAAGGGGTACGCCAGTTACATACACATTTCCAGGGGGGACGTGAAGCATAAAAGGTTGAGTCACTGCTCTAGACATATTTTCTTACTGGTACGACTCGCGTACCAATCGTTTTTAAAAGGTTAAGACGAATTTCTGAAGTAATTACATCCATCGCCTTGTTGGTTTTTCTGTTCATATTTTCACTTTCTGAATCAAAGTTAGATGAAAGTGGTTCAGCAAAAGAAACTGCTTCGAAACATACCAACTGACTTGAATTTGTTAACAGATGGCGTTTCTTTTTAATTGCTGTTAAACTAAGACAGAACACAGGAGATGATCCTATTGTTCTCGTGGTTTGTTTCTTGAAGGAGACTCCTAATCTGTGGCTTATGGCAAAGCTGGTGGGAGGGAATCTCTAATATTGGATCGCTTCTTTCCAGACGGAATTGTAATCCCCAAAGATCTGTTGCGGACTAAGTCCTTGGGTGTGTCAATGTCTCAGCAGCTGCCATCTTTTAAAAAGGCTTTCTTATTTCTTTCCCTCCCCACTCCCCAAGTGGAAACTGACTCTGAAGTCTGTTCCAGTAACTGCTTGAAAAAGAGTTGGGCCATTTGAGAAACAGTTATTCTATCATTTTACAACTGGTGAGTAGAAAGTCTTAGGTTAATAATGCATAAGCTCTCTCCCGATATGACAGTATTCAATATTTTTATCAGATTTCAAATGTTATTATTGCTGTTCGTGTTGTCTTTCCGCTCGAGTCTTCCCTTCCTCACAGATCAGCATGTCCCCTCTTTGGGAATGTTAATAATGGCAATTTGAAATGTGTTAGCCATTGTTCATTTTCTACATATATACGTTATATTTTTAGTAACTTTAAAAATGACTTGTTATATAAAAATGCAAAATCTCAGAGTGGTCAAAGTATAGAGAAATAAAAAGAAAAAATATAACTGATCTTAGTATGTATAACCAAGCGCCAATAGCCATATTGGTTCTAGATGAAATTTACAATACTTCACATCAATAAAAAATATATATATATACCCCCTCAAGCAGCTGCTTGCCACAGAGGTCTGACAGGAGTCTGTCAGTTTATATGCCATAGTAGAAAGTCTGAGAGGATGGCAGGACCTCAGCAGAAAAACGACACATACATCCATGCCTTACCCGGGGCTCGAACCCAGGTCCCTTAGATAAATAGCCAAGCGCGCTAACCACTCGGCCATCAATACAAAATAAAAATTGAAAAGTTTAGAACATTATATAAATCTAATATGTAAAGAAGAAAGTTTGTTTCTCTGTCCGCTTATGCACTCGGCCCCCAGAAGAGCTAGAGACACCAAACTTTGCATAAACATTCCCTTCACCCAGGGTAAGAATATAGGCTATGTGCGAACTCGCTGGGGTGAACCAAAATTGGGATGGGAGGGTTTGAACTTCTCAAAATCCCTATAGACTTAGCACTAACGGTGAAAGGTGATTCAAAATAATTGCCACCAATGAATTTGAAAAAGGAATACATCAAACTAAACTAATTTCTCATTTCGCGTGATTAAACATTAACAGTTGGAAGTTATTCAAAACAACTGTTGCTACCAGTAAATGGGACGGGGTGGCTCAGTCGGTAGCGCGCCAGGCTCGTAATCTGCAGTTTCCAGGTTCGAGTCCCAGCTGGGTCAGCATTGAGACTTATCTCCGTGTGCGGGAGAGCCATACCCTGTGCACGTTAAAGAACACGCTGGATGGCCTTGACGGGAGGCTACCATCTGTCTCCCAACAGCTGTTCCAGTGGGTCTCCTCCCCCAACTTTCTTTGAGCCTTCGTGGTCCATGTGACCTGGCCATTTTTAGCCCATGGTGTGCAAAAAAGCTCCGCTCAGAGGTAAAACAATTCAAAAACCGAAGGCATATTGTATCCGAGCAACTCTTGTGGGTACGTTGTGATTTGAAAAGTTCGATTATCTGAGCAAGGAAATTCCGGTTTTTGGTTTGGAAACTTCTGACGTGAGGAGGATTATGGGTACCTCGAATACTGTTCATTTCTATTTCTCTCCTAAAAGAGAGGGAGAAAATTTTAACCGGAAGGGGAGGTTGGGTTGTTTTACCTGTGAGCGACATTTTTTTTGCACACAATAGACTAAATGAAACATTATGAAAAAAATATTTGGTTTATGTGAAAGAAAATATTTTTTTCGCAGAAATTCTTAAAGAAGTGAACATAAAACCAAAAAAGAACAAACTCCTCCTGGAAAGCTACAAATAGTGCTGGATGAGAAAACGGAAGACTATGACCAGAGTAATAATGCGAATACGAAAAAGAAACAATCTACGAAGAAATTATTGGATATGACTTGAATAAATTAATCAGACCTGAATTCCTCATAATTTCACAAAGGTAAAAACTGTCCTAGTGGATGATTGATTGCCTTGAGGACTTTCTCATGCATGTTTGCGAGAATCCGCCAAGAATTCACTAGCTCTCTTAAAATATACAAAATTTAATATAGTTAAATAATTTATTTAAGATAATATTTTAAACTTATTTTTAATCTATTATAGCTGTTAAGATTTATAATTTCTCTTGGAATTAAATTAAAAGTGTATGGTACTTTATACTCGCTGATACATCTTCCGTAATTATTTTTAAATTTAGGTAGTCCCATGGCCGAGTGGTTAGCGCGCTTGGCTACTGATCTTAGGGACCTGGGTTCGAGCCCCGGATTAAGGCATGGCTGTATCGTTTTTCTGCTGAGGTCCTGCCATCCTCTCAGACCTTCTATGGCATATAAACTGACAGGCTCCTGTCAGACCTCTGTGGCAAGCAGCTACTTGAGGGGGTATTTATTTTTTTTAGTATGTAATCATTTTTAGCTTCTAATCTTGTATTTTCACTATGAACTATTATCTTTTTAAATGTACTATCAAATAATATTTTAAGTTTATATTAGAAATATACAAGTTTTTGTATGATAAGTTCAAGAAAAGTAATCTGTCTTTTAAATCGCATAATTTTATCTAAGTTTTATAGGTATTATTATTTTGGCAATTACAGATTGAAGATTTTCAGTATTTTTGTATTTGTTAGGTTTGTTGTACCATGAATGGTTATAGCATAAGATATAATTGACTCGCATAGAGATTTAAAGAATAAAATCGATGTTTTGGCATTAATACAGTATATATCTTAAATTCTGAATTTTCAAAACAGATAATCTGAGATATTCACATATTTTCGAGAAGTGCATAATCCATCTAAAATGCTTCTCTATACAGGGAAGAAGTTTCAACACTTCGAACTGCTTCCTCCCTCCAATTCAATCCTGGGTACATATTTAAATCCTGGGACATAATTAAATTTATGTAAAGTGCTTACTTTTTTAGTTGGCCAAATTTGATTTCCGAACGATTTGATTTCGCTATGACCCTGCCAGCACAAATATATCGTTTGCAATGTTAAGTTTCACATTTTCCGCTCAGAGGTAAAACAACCCAACCCTGCGTTACACGCAACATCCTTTTATGTAATGTTTAAAATACGAATTTTTATTATTCGACTAGATGAACGGATATCGCCTCTGACGCATATGCGAACCTCGTTTTGCAATAGAATGTTTTTCTACCATTTCACTCCTTACAAGTTTTAATTCGTGCTAATGGATGAGAGGGAAAATGCAATTAGTAATATTTTATCAGTACTTGTGAGACAAAAAATATTTGTCTTTTATTCCTTAACTTTGAAAAGTAGCTTTTCTCACACCTCTCTGAGAAAAGTGCGTAGATTATTGCTCTCAGTGCAATATCTCTTCACACTTTATTACATCACGCTTGGTGTTACCTAAGTAAAACACGAGATGTGTACATAAATAGTAGAATATATCGATTGTGAAATGTTTTTCTCAATAAAATATTTGGAAAACCTCGTGTGTTTGGGCCTTCCTTTAGTCTCGAGATTCTAGGCAAACGCCTATGCTCTAATCCGCCACTGAGCTCAGTCAGGCAGTATACTTGGTGAATAACGAAAGCCAGAGTGAAGAAATGTGATTAATCATTTTCTTGCCCTGATACCTCGACAATGAAACTGCCCTGTCAGATTATCCCCTTCGTCATGATACGCCCTTCCTGTGTGAAAAACAGCAGACCGACAAATTACATTGTTTAGTTGTCCTTGTGGAATGTTTGTGTTAATCCAGTGACTCAATTTGAAATCTTTACTACCCCTCCTTTGACGACAAGCATTCCACCTAGGAACGGAAACGTTAACTTCCCAACCCTTAATTCAACCTTGCCTTAGCTCGCATAGTGGTTAGGGTGCTAGCGATTGTCCCAGGAAGCAGATTTTGTGTGCTGTGTTAGCTCTAATGAGGCAGTGGTCAACAGTTACTTCGGTCTTTGTGTGAGATGGCCTGTAGAAAGCTAGGACTATGATTCTTCTCTGTCCTATGTGTTGTAAATAAAATAAAGTGCATTACTGAAATAGTGTAACAATGGGGGGGAGACGGTTGGGTTGTTTTACCTCTGAGCGGCACTTTTTTGCACACGAAATGCGGCTAAATGGCTAGGTTGGGTTGTTTTACCTCTGAGCAGCACTTTTTTTGCACACGAAATGCGGCTAAATGGCCAGGTTGGGTTGTTTTACCTCTGAGCGGCACTTTTTTTGCACACGAAATGCGGCTAAATGGCCAGGTTGGGTTGTTTTACCTCTGAGCGGCACTTTTTTTGCACACGAAATGCGGCTAAACGGCCAGGTTGGGTTGTTTTACCTCTGAGCGGCTCTTTTTTGCACACCATGGGCTAAATGGGCAGGTAACCTGGACCCCGAAGGCTCAGAGAAGGTTGGGGGAGGGGACCCACTGGAACAGCTGTTGGGAGACAGATGGTAGCCTCCCGTCAAGGCCATCCAGAGTGTTCTTTAACGTGCACAGGGTATGCCGCTCCCGCACACGGGGCCAAGGTTTAACGTCCCATCCGACGGACGGTGGCCTTTCCAAGCCCATCGGTGTCCTCTACTGACCGTGGGCAGGGCGGGGAATTTTGCGGAGATAAATCTCAACGGTGACCCAGCTGGGACTCGAACCTGGGAACTACAGATTACGAGCCTGGCGCGCTACCGACTGAGCCACCCCCGCCCCTGACCAATCAGTAACACTGGGCACTGTTGTACGAACAATGCTGATAAAAAATTTTTTATACTTTTATTTCCGCTTCAAATAATCGTACTTTCAACTACACTTTACCAATGAGATCAAAAATAAAAACATGCGGCTCACAAAAATATGGATTTCTGATAATGTGGCGCACTATTGAAAGAATTTGGATGCCCTGACCTAAGGGTTCAAGGAAATGGATAATCTTATTAGCTTTTAGTCAACAAATGTTTACGATAGATATGTGTATGGAGAATTCTAAATTATACTATCTGGTTGGATTGTTTTACCCTGAGCGGCACTTTTTTTGCACACAATGTACTAAGTGGCCAGGTCACAAGGACCCCAAAGGCTCAGAGAAGGATGGAGTCCACTGGATAACTGTTAGGAGACATGGTAGCCTGCTGTCAAGGCCATCCAGCGTGTTCTTTAACATGCACAAGGTATGGCTTTCCCGCACACGGGGTTGGGTTGTTTTACCTCTGAGCGGCACTTTTTTGCACACCATGGGCTAAATGGCCAGGTCATATGGACCCCGAAGGCTCAGAAGGTTGGGGGAGGGGACCCACTGGAACAGCTGTTGAGAGACAGATGGTAGCCTCCCGTCAAGGCCATCCAGCGTGTTCTTTAACGTGCACAGGGTATACCGCTCCCGCACACGGGGCCACGGTTTAACGTCCCATCCGACGGACGGTGGCCTTTCCAAGCCCATCGGTGTCCCCTACTGACCGTGGGCAGGGCGGGGGAATTTTGCGGAGATAAATCTCAACGCTGACCCAGCTAGGACTCGAACCTGGGAACTACAGATTACGGCCTGGCGCGCTACAGACTGAGCCCCCCCCCCCCCCGCACACT
The DNA here is from genome assembly GCA_038380435.1 of Ryuthela nishihirai. NCBI lineage: Eukaryota > Metazoa > Arthropoda > Arachnida > Araneae > Heptathelidae > Ryuthela > Ryuthela nishihirai. The sequence continues at coordinate 141,931 of JAWZYU010000376.1, read as the reverse complement.
GTGTCGCGGCTTAACGTCCCATTTAATGGATGAAAGTCACTTATGTCAGTATTTACATTCATAAGTATCCCCTAGTGACCGAGGGCAGGATTGGCATATTTTCGGAGATAAATCTCAACGCTTGTCCAAGTGGGACTCGAACCTAGGAACTCCAGATTTCGACTGAGCCATCCCCTCTCCTTATCTGGTTGGACTTTCATAGCCTATTTATAGCTGTATTTAGGTGTGTTTGTTCAGAGAAGCTTTAAAGGTTCGTGACCAGGCTAACTATGGTTCGCTCCGACTTCCATGACCATTAAGTGATTTAGTTATTAATGTTTATATCATCCTTAAAAGAAACTTGATACGCAAGGGAGAACTGGGAATTACAGGTTATGAATTTTGCGGCCATCATTCTCCCCCCTGATTATCTGGTAAATAAATCGTAACTTTTTGATAAAGAAAAGCGAAAATGCTGAAAATTTTTCAGGGGGTAGAATAGTGGGGGGCAAATTTCAAAAGATGTTACGTCGGGATGAGATTTCGTTTGACACCTAAATTCGAAATTGTATGACCTCGCGTTCGGAAAATAGAACAGAACGATTTTCACATTTCTATTTTTTAGGGGGGAAGAAAGCAAGGGGGTATGTTTTTGTTACCCAAAACTCTTCCCAAATCCCAAGCTTTCCTTTGATATACAATTCGTTACGTTATGTAGATTTAGAGGAATAATAGTTTCCACAATTCCCCCTTTTTTGGGCGGGGGTAGCTCAGTCGGTAGCGCGCCAGGCTCGTAATCTGTAGTTCCCAGGTTCATGTCCCAGATGGGTCAGCGTTGAGATTTATCTCCGCAAAATTCTCCGCCCTGCCCACGTTCAGTAGGGGACACCGACGGGTTAGGAAAGGCCGCCGTCCGTCGGATAGGACGTTAAGCCGTGGCCCCGTGTGTGGGAGAGCCATGCCCTCTGCACGTTAAAGAACACGCTGGATGGCCTTGAGCGGAGGCTACCATCTGTATCCCAACAGCTGTTCCAGTGGGTCTTCTCCCACAACCTTCTCTGAGCCTTCGGGGTCCATGTGACCTGGCCATTTAGCACATGGTGTGCGAAAAAGTGCCGCTCAGAGGTTAAAGAACACGCTGGATGGTCTTGACGGGAGGCTATCATATGTCTCCCAATAGCCGTTCCAGTGGGTCTCCTCCCACAACCTTCTCTGAGCCTTCGGGGTTCATGTGACTTGCCCATTTAGCCCATGGTGTGCAAAAAAGTGCCGCTCAGAGGTAAAACAACCCAACGTTAAAGAACACGCTGGATGGCCGTGACGGGAGGCTACAATCTGTCCCCCAACAGCTGTTCCAGTGGGTCCCCTCCCCCAACCTTCTCTGAGCCTTCGGGGTCCATGTGGCCTGGCCATTTAGCCCATGGTGTGAAAAAAAAGTGCCGCTCAGAGGTAAAACAACCCAACCCTGCGTTACACGCAACATCCTTTTATGTAATGTTTAAAATACGAATTTTTATTATTCGACTAGATGAACGGATATCGCCTCTGACGCATATGCGAACCTCGTTTTGCAATAGAATGTTTTTCTACCATTTCACTCCTTACAAGTTTTAGTTCGTGCTAATGGATGAGAGGGAAAATGCAATTAGTAATATTTTATCAGTACTTGTGAGACAAAAAATATTTGTCTTTTATTCCTTAACTTTGAAAAGTAGCTTTTCTCACACCTCTCTGAGAAAAGTGCGTAGATTATTGCTCTCATTGCAATATCTCTTCACACTTTATTACATCACGCTTGGTGTTACCTAAGTAAAACACGAGATGTGTACATAAATAGTAGAATATATCGATTGTGAAATGTTTTTCTCAATAAAATATTTGGAAAACCTCGTGTGTTTGGGCCTTCCTTTAGTCTCGAGATTCTAGGCAAACGCCTATGCTCTAATCCGCCACTGAGCTCAGTCAGGCAGTATACTTGGTGAATAACGAAAACCAGAGTGAAGAAGAAATGTGATTAATCATTTTCTTGCCCTGATACCTCGACAATGAAACTGCCCTGTCAGATTATCCCCTTCGTCAAGATACGTCCTTCCTGTGTGAAAAACAGCAGACCGACAAATTACATTGTTTAGTTGTCCTTGTGGAATGTTTGTGTTAATCCAGTGACTCAATTTGAAATCTTTACGACCCCTCCTTTGACGACAAGCATTCCACCTAGGAACGGTAACGTTAACTTCCCTACCCTTAATTCAACCTTGCCTTAGCTGGCATAGTGGTTAGGGTGCTAGCGATTGTCCCAGGAAGCAGATTTTGTGTGCTGTGTTAGCTCTAATGAGGCAGTGGTCAGCAGTTACTTGGGTCTTTGTTTGAGATGGCCTGTAGAAAGCTAGGACTATGATTCTTCTCTGTCCTATGTGTTGTAAATAAAATAAAGTGCATTACTGAAATAGTGTAACAGTGGGGGAGGGGGGGGGGAGGAGACGGTTGGGTTGTTTTTACCTCTGAGCGGCACATTTTTGCACACGAAATGCCGCTAAATGGCCAGGTCACAAGAAGTGTTCAGGGAAGGTTGGAGCAGAGGTCCCACTGGAATACCTGGTGGGAGATAGATGGTATCATCTCATGAAGTCCCGCGAATTCTTTAACGTGCACTGCGGATTATTTTGGATGTTCCTTTTCCTTTAAGAGAAACAAAATTTCAAATCAACAAAAAAAGCTAAAAAAACACTTTTTCAAACCCCAGTTTCACTTTAAAAGATTAAATTGAAAGCTGTCTACTTTCCAAATATAAAAATTAAAATACATGAAATTCTGTAGTGGGAAATGTAGAAAAAAGGTTAAGATTCCAATTTGAATAAAGTCGGTTAAATTAATAAAAGACTACTTTAAATTTTCTTTGCAAATTCAGCTTTGTTTTAGACTTAAGCAATTTATGGCATCCAAGAAATTCTGGGGGCGGGGGTGGCTCAGTCGGTAGCGCGCCAGGCTCGTAATTTGTAGTTCCAGGTTCGAGTCCCAGCTGGGTCAGCGTTGATTTATCTCCGCAAAATTCCCCGCCCTGCCCACGGTCAGTAGGGGACACCGATGGGCTTGGAAAGTCCGCCGTCCATCGGATGGGACGTTAAGCCGTGGCCCCGTGTGCGGGAGAGCCATACCCTGTGCACGTTAAAGAACACGCTGGATGGCCTTGACAGGAGGCTACCATCTGTCTCCCAACAGCTGTTCCAGTGGGTCCCCTGCCCCAACCTTCTCTGAGCCTTCGGGGTTCTTGTGACCTGGCCATTTAGCCCATGGTGTGCAAAAAAGTGCCGCTCAGCGGTAAAATAACCCAACCCAGCTCTAAATAATTCAGTAATAATTTCATCTACCCTGGTGATTTAAGCAGTTTTTATTTATAGATAGCCAAAGTAACTTCAGAATGAAAGCCAGTAGCAATAGGAGTAGAACTAACTACATTGTTTAGAACAACTGTGAAATGCTTGGTCCACCTAGACATGACATAATTTTCCCCTTTAATAACTTTCTAATTTTTATCGGTCACTTCCTGTATACATGTCTCCTTCCTACACGAAGCATTAATTATCTTTTACAATTCCCTGCGCCAGGCTCGTAATCTGTAGTTCCCAGGTTCGTGTCCCAGGTGGGTCAGCGTTGAGATTTATCTCCGCAGAAATTCCCCGCACTGCCCACGGTCAGTAGGGGACACCGATGGGCTTGGAAAGGCCGCCGTCCGTCGGATGCGACGTTAAGCAGTGGTTCCGTGTATTTGAGAACCACACCTGTGCACGTATAAGAACACGCTGGATGGCCTTGAAGGGAGGCTCCATCTGTCTCCCAACAGCTGTTCCAGTGGGTCCTCTCACCCAACCTTCTCTGTGCCTTCAGGGTCAAAGTGACCTGGCCATTTAGACCATGGTGTGTTTCGTAACCGAACTAGCACATTTGTTGTTAATTAATACTGAATGATCATGCTCCTAAGCACGTCATCTGGAGGGTTGGGTTGTTTTACCTCTGAGCGGCACTTTTTTTGCACACCATGGGCTAAATGGCCAGGTTACATGGACCCCGAAGGCTCAGAAGGTTGGGGGAGGGGACCCACTGGAACAGCTGTTGGGAGACAGATGTTAGCCGTCCGTCAAGGCCATCCAGCGTGTTCTTTAACGTGCACAGGGGATGACTCTCCCGCACCCGGGGTCACGGCTTAACGTCCCATCCGACGGACGGGGCCTTTCCAAGCCCATCGGTGTCCCCTACTGACCGTGGGCAGGGCGGGGAATTTTGCGGAGATAAATCGCAAAGCTGACCCAGCTGGGACTCGAATCTGGGAACTACAGATTACGAGCCTGGCGCGCTACCGACTGAGCCACCCCCGCCCCCAAGGTACAGGTAATTTTGGATATTAATCCTGGTTATGATGCTGGAATTCTTGTTTCAGGACATCAAGAGAATAATCACCATGCATCGTTTTCACGTTCCGTGTACCTGTTCTGACCTATAATTCATTATATACTCTTTAATTTTGGTATCTGTTGTAGGTTAAACATATCAGAAAAAATCAAAAATGCGAAAAAACAATTCTTTTTTTAAAAATATAAGTCTGAAATCAGGGCCGTGCGGTAGATTTTCTCATTATGATGCAAGTCTTCGAAATGCCGCCCCTTAAATGTTTTTTCTTTTAAATAACCTTCGATTGTGATTTAAAAAAAAAACTGCACAAAATGTACGAATACTATTTTTAATTTGAAAATATAAACTACTTTAAAATAATGATATCTACTACAGTTTTACCCTTCTAACTTTAACTTTAACAAATTCGTTAATTTGGGATGTGTAGTCTAGAGTGGCAGCCAATGTAGATTCAATAGAAATTAATGACAGATTTCTAAGTTTTGTTTGGCTTATTGAACTTCTTAAGTAGTTTATTAATTTTAATTGGAAAAACTTCTCTCCCCTCTAGCTACAGAGACAGGGAGTGTTAATAAAATTCTCAGAGCTACAACAATATTCGTTTTACATAAAGTATATAAGAATTACACCGCATATAAACTTGTAATTTTTAATATTTTTTGCTAACCCTCTTGCTTTAACTTTAGTTTCTGCATCTCTGTTGATGTCTTCTATTATTTGGAATAATGCATCATAGATTTCGCAAAGTTGAAATCGTAAAAGTTTTAACGCATCCACTGTGCTTGACCACATAGTAGCACTCAATGGTTTTAGAGTTAATTGTGAAATATATTTTTTAGCACTTCCCAACGCTTTGTAGAACCAGAAAAAAAAGTGTAAAGTTCTTGTACAATAGAAAAAAGAAGTTGTTGTTTCTGTAGAAGACGCTGCATCATTCCCAACTAGGTTTAAAGAATGACATGCGCAGGCACATAAAACGCCCTTGGATATTTTTCAAGTATTCTATTTGTACACCTTTCTTACTCCTTTCATATTAGCTCCGTTGTCATAGCCTTGTCCTCTAGTCACTTTAACTCAAAACCCAACTTTTCCAAATGTGTCAGAATAAGCTTTGTCAAACCCTCTCCGGTTGAATCACTAGCTTAAAAAAAACCCAATAAAGAATTCTTCAATTTCATATTTATTTTGAATGGAGTTTAAAGCGACAACTCTTATTGTTAATGAGAGCTGTTCAATATGACTTACGTCTGGGGTACAATCGGCGATTATCGAAAAATATTTAGCGATTTTTGTTATTTCGACAATTTTGCTTAAAATTACATTTCCCATCAAATTTATGAATTCATCTTGTATATTATTGCTTAGATAAGTCACAGACCATTTCTCAGACTCGCGTTGAACTCTCCTGATATGTTCTTCCATAACTGGATCAAACTCAGAAAGCAATTCTACCAACTTTAGGAAGTTTCCGTTATTAGGCTGAAACAAATGTTCAGCTGTTCCACGAAAAGCTAAGCTTTGTGAGGCCAATAGTCTAATTATTGACATAATTCTTTTAGAACTCCTCTCCAATGCTGAATTTCCATAACCATAATTCGTTTCAGCGTCTATAGTTTTTTCTGCTTTAATCAATTCTTTCCATGCTCTAAAAGCATTTCTGTGATTTACAGACTTTTCGTGCATTGTGAGGACTCTTATAAAATTTCCCCAGTCAGAATGACCTTTTTTGGGCCAGTCGTTAATAGCAGATGAATTATCAAATAATATACAACAAAAGCAAAAAACGGCATCATTTGTAACAGAGTAAATCGACCAACTTCTCTCAACGACTTCACTATTGCTCAACACTTTCGAATAATGCGAGGGCGAAAATCTACGCCTTCCTTTATTAATAGGAAACTCGAATTCTTTAATTTGATGTGGACCCCTCTCAACCAGTATTTAACGAGTTTCAGATGACATGCAGAGAGCATTCCATAATGTAGGATCAGAAGGAATTTCGTTCAATATCTGCTGGCTGCCACTGCTACCCGGCTCTTGAACTTCTGATGGTGTTATATTTTGGCTCTCTTCAACAACTTCTTCTGGAAGTGATTGGGGCAGCACTGAGTTTTTATTTGCCAAATCCAAACAGTCGCTGTGGATGTGGACGACTCATCTAAACAGGACTTTTATACTAAGAATTCCTTCATAACATAGCTTAACTTTCTTCCTCGTACCTCTTTCTTTAAGCGTTTCTTTTTATATTGACTTCCAGACAATTTTTTCCTTTTCTGTTCCATACTGTAATAAAAATATTAAATAAAAATTCAGTCCTCCGCAAAGATGCAACCGGGGGGAGGGGGTCATTGAAAATGATTAAATATGATGATACTTATGCTATTAAAATAGGTTAGATAAAATAACGATAGAAATGAGTTGCAAAGCTAGTAAGATTTGTAGGTAACAGAACATAATAAATTGATAACGAATATCGTCAAATTGACTGCTAGCAGCCGTTTTGACATTTGCCTTTCTTTAATTTGTTATTGTATTGTCTCCACTTCAACGTATATGAATTTGGTAAAAATAGAGCAATAAATAACGAACGCAAAAGTAGGCAAATGCAAATATTTCCTAAGCAACTCTCTATCACACACAGAAGGCAAAAGTAGCCCAATATTACCTAAATAACTCTATCACACAGAAGCACACGTTCCGCTCCTGAGATATACTCAGTCCATGCAAATGCTACTTTTTAATTCAAGTCCCTATTGTCATAACATTATCAATGATAATAAGTTTCTACAATTGCTGTAAAAACAATAATTCTCTTACCTGATCTACTTTTTAAACACAAAAACTGAATTAGTATAAAGGCACAAATATTATACGGATACAGATATATCATATATTTGATTTACTGATTTAAATACAGCACAGCCACTTGCCACTTCTCATGACAAACTAACATTAAAATCAAATATTGTCAATAATTGTAAGCTCAAAGCAGAACTATCAACACGTAACACGTGCAATTGTCTTTTGTGATAATTGCCGCCTCAGCTTTTAGGAGCGGCCGCGCGGTATATTACAAACAAAAATAATAGCTTCGCGCTGTCAGATCAAGAGTCTTTCGTCGAGAGCTCGCCAACGATGCACCTGCACCAGAAACCGAGATCAAAGGGTACCGAAAGCGCTTAGGCAGAGACGTACGATAAATCATAAATCAATATCGGAATAACATAGGCAAATATAGAAAAGCGTTGCGTAAAGATTTTGTTATTGAATGGTTCAAATTGTATTTTGATTTCGCTGCTTATTCCGCCCCCTTACGGTGCCGCCTGATCGGCCGCCTCGCTGTATCATAGCACGGCCCTGTCTGAAATCGTATACATCGTGCGTTTCCCGAAGATAGATTCATCGTTCGCATAACTCGATTGACTGATCATGATCTCTTCTGCCAGGACGATTCCAAAGAGATGCCTTCGCCGAAGACGAATTTTCCGTTTTGCAGAACCTGATTGACTCGACTTTTCGCTGGTCGACCAGGATGCTGCAAACAAATGCCCATTAGTAAAAGTTTCTCAATATTAAAAAATTACTGAAAATTTCAACAAATTCAACAATTATTTAAACTGATTTTAACACAAAAAATTTATTGCTATTCCTTGTCCTATAAACCTATATTATTATTAAAATTATGGAATTATATTTTTCTACTTCAGTTCAGAAGAAAAAGAATTCTCACCACAGTTCTATGGAGCAGAAAGCCCCCGCTGTGATTAGAGGTAAATAAAAATATCATAATGCCCTCGCTAATAATTTACTATAGATTCTGATAGTTTGGAAGTGGTCACATGTGAAACAAATGATAAATAACGAAATATAAACTTCTTTAATATGAGATTAATTATCATTTCTGGAAATCTTTTATAGCTTAACTTCGACAAAGGCCAACTTATAATTGGCGGATCTTCGTTGACCGAGCATGATCAGATACTGGATCTTTCCCTAGTCAACCAGGTTGTTTTAGGTTGTTTTACCTCTGAACGGCACTTTTTTGCACACCATGGGCTAAAGGGCCAGGTCACATGGACCCCGAAGGCTCAGAGAAGGTTGGGGGATTGGACCCACTGGAACAGCTGTTGGGAGACAGGTGGTAGCCTCCCGTCAAGGCCATCCAGCATGTTCTTTAACGTTGGGTTGTTTTACCTCTGAGCGGCACTTTTTTGCACACCATGGGCGAAATGACCAAGTCACATGGACCCCGAAGGCTCAGAGAAGGTTGGGGGAGGGGACCCACTGGAACAGCTGTTGCGAGACAGATGGTAGCCTCCCGTCAAGGCCATCCAGCGTGTTCTTTAACGTTGGGTTGTTTTACCTCTGAGCGGCACTTTTTTGCACACCATGGGCGAAATGGCCAAGTCACATGGACCCCGAAGGCTCAGAGAAGGTTGGGGGAGGGGACCCACTGGAACAGCTGTTGGGAGACAGGTGGTAGCCTCCCGTCAAGGCCATCCAGCGTGTTCTTTAACGTTGGGTTGTTTTACCTCTGAGCGGCACTTTTTTGCACACCATGGGCTAAATGGCCAAGTCACATGGACCCCGAAGGCTCAGAAGGTTGGGGGAGGGGACCCACTGGAACAGCTGTTGGGAGACAGATGGTAGCCTCCCGTCAAGGCCATCCAGCGTGTTCTTTAACGTTGGGTTGTTTTACCTCTGAGCGGCACTTTTTTGCACACCATGGGCTAAATGGCCAAGTCACATGGACCCCGAAGGCTCAGAAGGTTGGGGGAGGGGACCCACTGGAACAGCTGTTGGGAGACAGATGGTAGCCTCCCGTCAAGGCCATCCAGCGTGTTCTTTAACGTGCACAGAGTATGGCTCTCCCGCACCCGGGATCACGGCTTAACGTCCCATCCGACGGACGGGGTCTTTCCAAGCCCATCGGTGTCCCCTACTGACCGTGGGCAGGGCGGGGTATTTTGCGGAGATAAATCTCAAAGCTGACCCAGCTGGAATTCGAACCTGGGAACTACAGATTACGAGCCTGGCGCGCTACCGACTGAGCCTCCCCCAAGGTACAGGTAATTTTGGATATTAATCCTGGTTATGATGGAATTCTTGTTTCAGGACATCAAGAGAATAATCACCATGCATCGTTTTCACGTTCCATGTACGTGTTCTCACCTATAATTTATTATATACTCCCTTAATTTTGGTATCTGTTGTAGGTTAAACATATCAGAAAAAATCAAAAATGCGAAAAAACATTCTTTTTTTAAAAATATAAGTCTGAAATCGTATACATCGTGCGTTTGCCGAAGACAGATTCATCGTTCACATAACTCGATTGACTGATCATGATCACGAACTCTTCTGCCAGGACGTTCCAAAGAGATGCCTTCGCCGAAGACGAATTTCTCGTTTTGCAGAACCTGATTGACTCGACTTTTCGCTGGTCGACCAGGATGCTCTAAACAAATGCCCATTAGTAAATGTTTCTCAATATTAAAAAAATTTCATCAAATTCAAACAATTATTTAAACTGATTTTAACACAAAAAATTTATTGTTATTCTTTGTCCTAAAAACCTATGTCATTATTAAAATAATGCAATTTATATTTTTCTACTTTAGTTCAGAAGAAAGGGAATTCTCACCACAGTTCTATGGACCAGAAAGCCCCCGCTGTGATTAGAGGTAAATGAAAATATCATAATGCCCTCGCTAATAATTTACTATAGATTCTGATAGTTTGGAAGTGTGTCACAGATAAAACAGATAATTAGTCTCAAATATCGAAATATAAACTTCTTTAATATATAATTTCTGGAAATATTTTATAGCTTTCGACAAAAGCCAACTTATAATTAGCGGATCTCCATTGACCGAGCATGATCAGACATTAGATCTTTCACTAGTCAACCAAGAGACTGTACAGTCGCTCAAAAAATCTCCGAACACTATGGTTGATAACAGAATTCAGAAAAATATCTGGCAACGATTTTTTTAGAGATTAGTGATCTGGCAACCTTCGTGTCACGTGATTACAGAATTCAGGAAAAATATCTGGAGCGTGTACAGCAACTGTACACGCTCCAGTTACAGTTCAGAGCAAACTGGAGCGTGTGCAGATACTGCACACGCTCCAGTTTGCTGTGAACGGTAACTGCACACGCTCAATATTTCCGTGAGTGAGCCCACACGATCTAGTATCAAAATAATATGACCACCTACAGTCGCTCAAAAATGTATCCGAACATTATGGTTGATTACAAAATTCATAAAAAATATCTGGCAACGATTTTTTTTAGAAATTAGTGATCTGTCAACCTTCGTGTGGATACACGAAGGTTGTCAGATCACTAATTTCTAAAAAAATCGAAACCCGATATTTTTTCTAAATTCTGTAATCACCGTAGTTTTCAGATACTTTTGTGCGACTGTACCTGTCCTCACCTATAATTTATTTTTACTCTTTTAATTTTGGTATCTGTTGCAGATTAAACATATCAGAAAAAATCTAAAATGCAAAAAAATGTAATTCTCTTTTTTAAAATATGTCTGAAATCGTATACAGCGTGCGTTGACCAAAGACAGATTCATCGTTCGCATATCTCGATTCACTGATGATGATCACGAACTCAACTTTCCACTCTTCTGCCAGGACGTTCCAAAGAGATGCCTTCGCCGAAGACGAATTTTTCGTTTTGCAGAACTTGATTGACTCGACTTTTCGCTGGTCGACCAGGATGCTGTAAACAAATGCCCATTAGTAAATGTTTCTCAATATTAAAAAAATTTCATCAAATTCAAACAATTATTTAAACTGATTTTAACACAAAAAATTTATTGTTATTCTTTGTCCTAAAAACCTATGTCATTATTAAAATAATGCAATTCATATTTTTCTACTTTAGTTCAGAAGAAGGGGAATTCTCACCACAGTTCTATGGAGCAGAAAGCCCCCGCTGTGATTAAAGGTAAATGAAAATATAATGCCCTCGCTAATAATTTACTATAGATTCTGATAGTTTGGAAGTGGTCACATGTGAAAAAAATATTAAATAACGAAATATAAACTTCTTTAATATGAGATTAATTATCGTTTCTGGAAATCTTTTATAGCTTAACTTCGACAAAGGCCAACTTACAATTGTCGGATCTTCGTTGACCGAGCATGATCAGATACTGGATCTTTCCCTAGTCAACCAGGTTGTTTTAGGTTGTTTTACCTCTGAACGGCACTTTTTTGCACACCATGGGCTAAATGGCCAGGTCACATGGACCCAGAAGGCTCAGAGAAGGTTGGGGATTGGACCCACTGGAACAGCTGTTCGGAGACAGGTGGTAGCCTCCCGTCAAGGCCATCCAGCGTGTTCTTTAACGTTGGGTTGTTTTACCTCTGAGCGGCACTTTTTTCACACCATGGGATAAATGGCCAGGTCACATGGACCCTGAAGGCTCAGAGAAAGTTGGAGGGGACCCACTGGAACAGCTGTTGGGAGACAGATGGTAGCCTCCCGTCAAGGCCATCCAGCGTGTTCTTTAACGTTGGGTTGTTTTACCTCTGAGCGGCACTTTTTTGCACACCATGGGATAAATGGCCAGGTCACATGGACCCTGAAGGCTCAGAGAAGGTTGGGGGAGGGGACCCACTGGAACAGCTGTTGGGAGACAGATGGTAGCCTCCCGTCAAGGCCATCCAGCGTGGTTTTTAACGTGCACAGGGTATGGCTCTCTCGCACCCGGGGTCACGGCTTAACGTCCCATCCGACGGACGGGGCCTTTCCAAGCCCATCGGTGTCCCCTACTGACCGTGGGCAGGGCGAGGAATTTTGCGGAGATAAATCTCAAAGCTGACCCAGCTGGAATTCGAACCTGGGAACTACAGATTACGAGCCTGGCGCGCAACCGACTGAGCCACCCCCGCCCCCAAGGTACAGGTAATTTTGGATATTAATCCTGGTTATGATGGTGGAATTCTTGTTTCAGGACATCAAGACAATAATCACCATGCATCGTTTTCACGTTCCATGTACGTGTTCTCACCTATAATTTATTATATACTCTCTTAATTTTGGTATCTGTTGTAGGTTAAACATATCAGAAAAAATCAAAAATGCGAAAAAACATAATTCTTTTTTTAAAAATATAAGCCTGAAATCGTATACATCGTGCGTTTGCCGAAGACAGATTCATCGTTCGCATAACTCGATTGACTGATCATGATCACGAACTCTTCTGCCAGGACGATTCCAAAGAGATGCCTTCGCCGAAGACGAATTTCTCGTTTTGCAGAACTTAAATGACTCGACTTTTCGCTGGTCGACCAGGATGCTGTAAACAAATGCCCATTAGTAAATGTTTCTCAATATTAAAAAAATTTCATCAAATTCAAACAATTATTTAAACTGATTTTAACACAAAAAATTTATTGCTATTCTTTGTCCTATAAACCTATATTATTATTAAAACTATGGAATTATATTTTTATACTTCAGTTCAGAAGGGGAATTCTCACCACAGTTCTATGGAGCAGAAAGCCCCCGCTGTGATTAGAGGTAAATAAAAATATCATAATGCCCTCGCTAATAATTTACTATAGAGTCTGATAGTTTGGAAGTGTGTCACAGATAAAACACATTATATTTCGATATTTGAGACTAATTATTAACTTCTTTAATATATAATTTCTGGAAATATTTTATAGCTTTCGACAAAAACCAACTTATAATTTGCGGATCTCCATTGACCGAGCATGATCAGACATTAGATCTTTCACTAGTCAACCAAGAGACTGTACAGTCGCTCAAAAAATATCCGGACACTGTGGTTGATAACAGAATTCAGAAAAATATCTGGCAACGATTTTTTTAGAGATTAGTGATCTGGCAACCTTCGTGTCACGTGATTACAGAATTCAGGAAAAATATCTGGAGCGTGTACAGCAACTGTACACGCTCCAGTTACCGTTCAGAGCAAACTGGAGCGTGTGCAGATACTGCACACGCTCCAGTTTGCTGTGAACGGTAACTGCACACGCTCCAGTTTGCTGTGAACGGTAACTGCACACGCTCCAGTTTGCTGTGAACGGTAACTGCACACGCTCAATATTTCCGTGAGTGAGCCCACACGATCTAGTATCAAAATAATATGACCAACTACAGTCGCTCAAAAAAGTATCCGAAGAGTATGGTTGATTACAGAATTTAGAAAAAATATCTGGCAACGATTTTTTTTAGAAATTAGTGATCTGTTGTGCGACTGTACCTGTCCTCACCTATAATTTATTTTTATACTCTTTTAATTTTGGTATCTGTTGCAGATTAAACATATCAGAAAAAATCTAAAATGCGAAAAAATGTAATTCTCTTTTTTAAAATATGTCTGAAATCGTATACAGCGTGCGTTGACCAAAGATAGATTCATCGTTCGCATATCTCGATTCACTGATGATGATCACGAACTCAACTTTCCACTCTTCTGCCAGGACGTTCCAAAGAGATGCCTTCGCCGAAGACGAATTTTTCGTTTTGCAGAACTTGATTGACTCGACTTTTCGCTGGTCGACCAGGATGCTGTAAACAAATGCCCATTAGTAAATGTTTCTCAATATTAAAAAAATTTCATCAAATTCAAACAATTATTTAAACTGATTTTAACACAAAAAATTTATTGTTATTCTTTGTCCTAAAAACCTATGTCATTATTAAAATAATGCAATTTATATTTTTCTACTTTAGTTCAGAAGAAGGGGAATTCTCACCACAGTTCTATGGAGCAGAAAGCCCCCGCTGTGATTAAAGGTAAATGAAAATATAATGCCCTCGCTAATAATTTACTATAGATTCTGATAGTTTGGAAGTGGTCACATGTGAAAAAAATATTAAATAACGAAATATAAACTTCTTTAATATGAGATTAATTATCGTTTCTGGAAATCTTTTATAGCTTAACTTCGACAAAGGCCAACTTACAATTGGCGGATCTTCGTTGACCGAGCATGATCAGATACTGGATCTTTCCCTAGTCAACCAGGTTGTTTTAGGTTGTTTTACCTCTGAACGGCACTTTTTTGCACACCGTGGGCTAAATGGCCAGGTCACATGGACCCCGAAGGCTCAGAGAAGGTTGGGGGAGGGGACCCACTGGAACAGCTGTTCGGAGACAGGTGGTAACCTCCCGTCAAGGCCATACAGCGTGTTCTTTAACGTTGGGTTGTTTTACCTCTGAGCGGCACTTTTTTGCACACCATGGGCTAAATGGCCAAGTCACATGGACCCCGAATCAGGGAAGGTTGGGGGAGGGGACCCACTGGAACAGCTGTTGGGAGACAGATGGTAGCCTCCCGTCAAGGCCATCCTGCGTGTTCTTTAACGTTGGGTTGTTTTACCTCTGAGCGGCACTTTTTTGCACACCATGGGATAAATGGCCAGGTCACATGGACCCTGAAGGCTCACAGAAGGTTGGGGGAGGGGACCCACTGGAACAGCTGTTGGGAGACAGGTGGTAGCCTCCCGTCAAGGCTATCCAGCGTGTTCTTTAACGTGCACAGGTATGGCTCTCCCACACACGGGGCCACGGCTTAACGTCCCATTCGGCGGACGGCGGCCTTTCCAAGCCCACCGGTGTCCCCTACTGTCCGTGGGCAGGGCGGGGAATTTTGCGGAGATAAATCTCAAAGCTGACCCAGCTGGGACTCGAACCTGGGAACTACAGATTACGAGCGTGGCGCGCTACCGACTGAGCCACCCCCGACCCATCGTTTCTGAAGATCTGTTTTTAGCAAGAAAGAAAAATAGAATTAAAAAATCTTCTTATATGCTCCCGAAAAAGCAAAAAATAAATTTAAAACACATCGATGGTGCACAGAGACGAATCCAGTGTGGACCCTCCCCAGAAATCATTTTTAATCCTTCCTGTTCGGTAGAATATTTTAGTAAGAGGAAACCCTACTCAAGTCGTATTCTGCTAGCCCCCACTCCCCCCTACCGAAACTGAATTCTCCGACCACTGCCCCCTCCACGAGGGCCGGAGTGACTCATTCAGTAGCGCGCCAAGCTCGTAATCTGCGGTTCCCAGGTTGGAGTCCCAGCTGGGTCAGCGTTGAGATTTATCTCTGCAAAATTCCCGCCCTGCCCACCTTCAGTAAATTTCCCCGCCCTGCCCACGGTCAGTAGGGGACACCGCTGGGCTTGGAAAGGCCGCCGTCCGTCGGATGGGACCTTAAGCCGTGGCGCCGTGTGCGGGAGAACCATACCCTGTGCACGTTAAAGAACACGCTGGATGGCCTTGACGGGAGGCTGCCATCTGTCTCCCAACAGCTGTTCCAGTGGGTCCCCTCCCCCAACCTTCTCTGAGCCTTCGGGGTCCATGTGACCTGGCCATTTAGCCCATGGTGTGCAAAAAAGTGCCGCTCAGAGGTAAACAACCCAACGTTAAAGAACACGCTGGATGGCATTGACGGGAGGCTACCATCTGTCTCCCAACAGCTGTTCCAGTGGGTCCCTTCCCCCAACCTTCTCTGAGCCTTCGGGGTCCATGTGACCTGGCCATTTAGCCCATGGTGTGCAAAAAAGTGCCGCTCAGAGGAAACAACCCAATGTTAAAGAACACGCTGGATGGTCTTGACGGGAGGCTACCATCTGTCTCCTAACAGCTGTTCCAGTGGGTCCCCTCTCCCAACCTTCTCTGAGCCTTCGGGGTCCATGTGACCTGGCCATTTAGCCCATGGTGTGCAAAAAAGTGCTGCTCAGAGGTAAAACAACCCAACCCAAAACAGCGCGGGGTTTTGCGGAGATAAATCTCAACGCTGACCCAGCTGGGACTCGGATTATGAACCTGGCGTACTGCCGACTAAGCTATCCCTACCCGGAGGGGGAGGAGATCGAGTTAAAGATATTTATGCCTAATGAAAGCTTGCGACGTGGGGAGTTCAGAAACATTTAGAAAGTTTCCGACACGAGCAATGCCGGATAAATCTGCTAGTGATAAATAATGTAAAATATTTAAAAAAAGTTTATTTTTCCTTATCAGTTGTTAAAATCTTATACAACATACCTTCGGCGAAAAAGAATTTGACGTTCGCCGATTTTGATTGATCGATCGCGATCTGGAATTCTACATTTCACTGGTCTAACAGAACGCTGCAAAGAAATATTCCTTAATAAATTTGATTATTCAGATTTAAATAAATTGATTTTTAGCAGAAATTTTTATTGCTTTTTTTTGTTAAAAGAGGGTAAATTTCATCTAAAACTTGTGTTATTATTGAAACAATGCAATTTTTCTATTTCAGTTCAGAAGAATGACAATCCTCAGACAAGTTCAATGGACCAGTCTATGAATGAAGGTAAATTTAAATATAAAACCCTCGCTAATAATTTATTCTAGAGTATGCTAATTTGAGAGTGTCGCAAGCTAAAGATATGATAAGGTTATTTTTCCAAAATTTAGATTATTTGTTTCTTCTTACATATTAGTTGTTGAAATCTTATACAATATTCATTTGCCGAAGAAGAATTTTTCTTTCGTGGAACTTGATTGACAGATTATCAGCAAGTCGCGCTTTCGTTGGTCGACCAGGACATTAGAGAAAATTCCCCGCCCTGCCCACGGTCAGTAGGGGACACCGATGGACTTGGAAAGGCTGCCGTCCGTCGGATGGGACGTTAAGCCGTGGCCCCCTGTGCGGGAGAGCCATACCCTGTGCATGTTAAAGAACACGTTGGATGGTCTTGACGGGAGGCTACCACCTGTCTCCCAACAGCTGCTCCAGTGGGTCCCCTCCCCCAACCTTCACTGAGCCTTCAGGGTCCTTGTGACCTGGGGGCGGGGGTGTCTCAGTCGGTAGCGCGCCAGGCTCGTAATCTGTAGTTCCCAGGTTCGAGTCCCAGCTGGGTCAGCGTTGAGATTTATCTCCGCAAAATTCCCCGCCCTGCCCACGATCAGTAGGGGACACCGATGGGCTTGGAAAGGCCGCCGTCCGTCGGATGGGACGTTAAGCCGTGGCCCCGTGTGCGGGAGAGCCATACCCTGTGCACGTTAAAGAACACGCTGGATGGCCTTGACGGGAGGCTACCATCTGTCTGCCAACAGCTGTTCCAGTGGGTCCCCTCCCCCAACCTTCTCTGAGCCTTCGGGGTCCATGTGACCTGGCCATTTAGCAAATGGTGTGCAAAAAAGTGCCGCTCAGAGGTAAAATAACCTAGGTAATTTTCTCATTTCTAAGACTCCATATAGAAAGATTGGTATTTTTTAAATATTAAATTTTTTGGTCCGATAGTTTTGTTCTGTCCCTTTTAAAGTTTTATATTTTTGATACGAAATTAAAATCATTCTGTCTTCCACTAATTTTCATAAATTTATCTTATTCCTGATATGATTGTGGAATTATAAACTACTAGCAGATTTACACGGAGTTGCTCGGGACGGAAACTTCTAAAATGTAAAGTAAGTGGAATTACCCACGTCGCAAGCTTTCATTTGGCATAAAAATCTTGACTCGATCTGCTTCCCCTCCGGGGGGGGGGGGGGCGCTAAGTCGATAGCGCGCAGCTCATAATCCGAGTCCCAGCTGGGCCAGCGTTGAGATTTATCTCCGCAAAACTCCCCGCCCTGCCCACGGTCAGTAGGAGACAGATTGGTTTGGAAAGGCTGCCGTCCGTCGGATGGGACGTTAAGCCGTGGCTCCGTGCACATTAAAAGCACACTGGATGTCGTTGATGGGAGGTACCATCTGTCTCCTAACAGATGTCTAATGGCTTCCCTCCCCCAACCTTCTCTGAGCCTTCAGGGTCATTGTGACCTGGCTATTTATCCCACTATTTGCATAAAAGTGCCACTCAGAGGTAAAACAACCCAAAAAAGCCGTTATCATAACTTTTTAATTATCAAAATAACCAGACAAAGAATGTGCTTCATAATTTATCATTAACAATAAAGTGTCCAAAGAGGGTTTATTGTTTGTTTTTTAAACAATTTTAAAAGCTACTAGGCTTAAGTAGCCTTCATTTTCCTTAAAATTTTATTATTCAAAATGAAGTACCTTTTCATTTGTTATGTAACTTGATATATAAGTATAGTTACTGCAGGTTAAAGTTCTAAATTCAGTTGTTTTTCTTCTGAAAAAGGTTAAAAATTATCTTTGCCACAATTGCCTTCATTGTGAGAAACGACATTTGAAGAGTTAATGTTAAAAGTACTTTAGCACTACTTTCAAACAAATCATCCAAAATATTAGAGGTTAGAGTTCATCTCAGCTGACATTTCGCTGATTATTCAGCAAAATGTTTATAATTTTATGATTTGTTCAATTGTTTGTCATTTTTTGGGTTTATCGATATATGTAATTTATGAATACAAAATACACAATTTCAGAGATATTTGTCCTCATTTCATAACTATATGTTGTATTTTTTGCTTCAAGTGGAGATTTGTCTTTTAAGTACCAATCTTTTTGATAGATGGAGTATTAAAAATCCACTCTGGGAGGAGAAAAAGTAGGAATCCTAATGATGTTTTGTCTTTGAAGCTTTTTTTTTTATCTTGATAGTT
This sequence comes from Ryuthela nishihirai, assembly GCA_038380435.1. Lineage (NCBI taxonomy): Eukaryota > Metazoa > Arthropoda > Arachnida > Araneae > Heptathelidae > Ryuthela > Ryuthela nishihirai. The sequence continues at coordinate 123,002 of JAWZYU010000376.1, read as the reverse complement.
TGTGCCGCTGTAAGGAGAAATGAGCATTTTCGATATTTCTGACATCGGTGTTTAGGAAAGTTACTTTTCTGATCTTTCTTGAAAAGAAAATAGGTTTTCCTAACGTTGATATATGTGTTATTGACTTCTGCATTTATTTCCAAGTGATAGCATTCTTTCTTCAGTTCAAAAGAGTCTTCAAAGAGAAGGTTTGGACGCTTTCTAATTCCATCCAACTAGTTGGAGAAGATGTATTACTTAATACATTCCCATAGTCCAGTTTGGCTCCGATGAAGACTTTAAAGCAGAGAAACTCTTTTCTACACTTTAGCACCCCCCCCCCCCTTTTCCCGACATTACCATTACCACTATCTCGAGTTAGAGCACTTAGAATTAGCTAGTTCTAGTGCTGATGTGGGTTTTGTAGGTCATTTTCTGATGCAGGTTCAAGCCTAGGAACATGTAATTACCGGTAATTTGAACAAGTGTGCTGCTGATCTACAACGAATTCATACCAGGACACAGAATTCGCTTAGTAATGGGAAGAATGGCCGGCTTTCAGACAAAACTCGCAAACCACATTTGTGAAGTCGGAATTTATGCTAATTGTGATTTGGATGTTGCACGGTAACGCCACTGCGTCGACACCTGCTACCCAAACAGCGATATTATTAGCATATATAGAGTAATGAACATCAAGACGGAAAAGTTCAGATAAGTTGTATACAAGTGTATTGTAGGAATGGGGCTGAACTTTTATCCTTGGGCAGTGCTTGACCGTTGGACTCTTTCAGCCTGACCCTGATTTTTCTATGTGTCAGGAATTATTTGTAACGCTTTTTCTTTCCCCACCAAGTCTCAGTTTATATGCATTAGCGCTCAAAATTCCTCGGACAAAAGTGTACATAACACAAAAAGGTATTGTGGTGAAAACCTAAGTAATAGTAAATTGGATAAATATCGTGTGATATATGTGAATGAATGAGAGAACTGGTTACCATAATGTAAGTACTGGAATTAAGGGATTGGATTATCACCCTCATACCCATACAGCTCACGCAATACATTCTCATAATGGTACTGACTTGAACCTCTACAAAAGCAGATATGGACTCGTGAAAAGTTTATCTGGGGGGGGGGGGGGGGAGCTGTACATTTCACCTCCCCAGGGCATCCCACACATGCTCAAATGTATTGTCAGGTCGGAGTGTTTGCTTAACCACTGAATCCTTATGATTTGCTCCTATTATTTATATGTATAATATTTAACAATCGCAGCCATTACTTTTCCCATGATAATAACGTTAAGAGACTGCTGTAAAAAATGTTAACTATACTAGATAGTTCAAGAACTAGCTAGTATACTACTGTAGTTTATTTTGTTAGCTCTAACTGAAGCAGTGGTCAGCAGTAACTTCGGCTTAGTAGGGCATGTCCTTGTGTGAGAAGTTGTACATAAGATAGTTTATAGAATCTTTCTCTGTCCTATACGTTGCAAATTAAAAACTTTTTTCATAGTTTCAGGAAAGAATTGCGTACACGAGGTTCAAACAAGTGGTGGGCAACGATATGAAGAAGAAATCAGATATATTTCTACTATATTTTCTGATGATCCAGAAGAGAACATATTTATTGATGACCGTGAAATATATTGTTTTGGACCCATGAGAAAAGACATCAAAATTCCAGAGAAGTACTCTGAAGAAGATATCAAGAGAATACTGGGATCGATTATAGGCGTTAAATCATGATTAATGGAGAAAGTCAATGAATATACAACGAACAAAACAAGTGGATTGTCTGAAAAAGAAAATAGCACCATTACAAATAATCACAGAGTACTGTTACGGAAACAAAAGTAACATCCCTGAAAGTTGAAAGGCAGACACATTGTGTGTATGAAAATTACAATAGGCTACGCTGCTTAATCCCGCTATACCAGGGTGTATGAATTCGAAGCAATATTTGTAAACCCATCAATCATTATCCTTTTATGATCGACACTCTTAATCCACAAATTCGCATAGATATCATAATTATGACTACGTCGTAGAAATGATATACAGCTAATTCTTTTTATTTCTATAACATAATATATATATTCTGAAATTTATTTTTATATGGAATTATGCATTTGAAAATATTTAGAAATTTGAAATAAACTCCTTTTGGTTGAGTATTGATCTACGGTTAAGGTTTGAGCCCCGGGCAATGTATGATTGTTCACGTCGTTTTTCTGCTAAGATCCCACCATCCTCACAGATCTATTAAACTGGCAGGCTCCTGTCAGTTTATGGGGATATTTTATTTTTATGAGGGGGGGGATTTATTTTGATATTTTTATCTTTTATTGTAAATATAATTAGGTCGTGGTATATATTTACAAAATATAAATTTTCATAAATATTAAATTCTTTATACAAATAATTTTTCTTGTTGAAAACGCATTGTGTCTCCGGTGTTCTCAATGCGATCTCTTCGTTGTTCGATTTACATTATTATTTGCTAACATATGATAAGACTCAATAGACAACACGAAGTGGCAGTTTTGGTGGTTACCATCAGCAAATCGACTACTTACAGCCAAAGGGACTTACAGCCGTGTGGACTTACAAAGTCCACACAGAGCAGCCAAAATAATTCAGTGCCCAAATTTTTCTTAGCCTGCAGTAAACCAAAAACTACGAACATTTCACAGCCATGCAAATCATAAATTTTACATTGCACGGTTAAATATATAGCAGATCTGATCTATGTAATTTTAACTTTATACTTATAATTAATTCTTGATTATTATTGTGCAAATTATTTTGAATTTTATGACAATGGAAAGCTTTACATCCAAATATAGCATAATTACATAATGTGCTTCCAAATCAAAAACTAGCTATTATACGGAAAACTTCAGTTTAAATATTACATGTGAATGTGTTACAAAATCATTGAGCTCTTGCTAAAGAACAACTACAGCTGCATCAGTTCTATGCAAATGTATTCCGCCAGCCACTACGATTTCATTGCATTCAGGAAGGCATAACCAATCATTTTGGTTATGCCTTCCTGAATAATAATTATCTAATTGTTTTATATTATTAATATTAACTAATATTAATATAATTATCTTAATATTAATAATCTCTAATGATATTGGATTGTTCAGGTTACTTTTTGTTTTTTGAACTCTTCATAGGAATAGAATCAATTTGCAAATTATACTTAAATCTGTGCAGTAAAATAAGGAGTGCAAATTGTGTTTTTATAGTTATTACTCATTTTACCTCTAAAATTCTAAAAGTGATAAGCATTATAGTAATTTTACTTGTGAAACTTGACCCATTATTTTAACATTGTTTGCTTTTAATATTTCTCTTTTACAAGTGGCAAAATAGCTCTCAATCAGACATTGCATACAAACATTGCTGATTTGCTAAGGTTTTTAGCTTTATCTTTGTAACGTTTTTGCGACTTATTGTTCTCAGCAGTATAAGTGTAAAGTTAAACTTTCAAAAATATTATGTAGCGCATGGTTTTTAAAATGTGTAAAGTTTTTAGTCTAGTTTTTATTATGACACATTAATGATTAGAATGCTTTTCTATACTGTCATTAAATCATCATTTTTGTACTACATATTTCAGTCTGTTTATTTGTTTGTGTTTAATAATATTAAAACATTTTTCAACAAGAATTAATTGAGAAATATAATTATCATTTTTAAAACTGAAACTTAGGTCAGAAAATCTTATGAATGTTACATAGGTCTATATACAGTATACACAGTCGTATCAAAATAATGACCACCTACCATAGTATATGTATGGCAGGTGGTCATATTATTCTGATATGATTGTGTATATATACATAGGTGTAAATATAGATAGGTTTAACTTGGTATCTTCATAGCATCGATCATTAAACTTAAGTTCCTTTAACATACTCAATGTCAGAAATATTATTCATACTTTTAAATTTTATATATTTGTTATTCAATTATAATACCTTGCCATTGGCACCTTCAATAATGAAGCACTTCATGTTAAATTTTGTTTATTATCAACTTTTTGAATCCAATGTTGATTTTTACATATCCTAAAAAAGCATAATTATCTGACATTCATAAATTAATATCATTAGAACGAAATAAATTTTGATATTGGACAACTCCATGATGCAATAAAAATTTAACTATTGTTTTGTGAAGACTACAAGATGAATACATAAATTTATAAATTACAACGCAACTGCTTCTACTGTACTGGAATTTAGCACAAATCCAAAAAAAAAATATATATATATAAGATCGGTAAAGAAAAAAAATTCCATTTACAGAAATATTACAATCTGCATTTTCCGTGGGGCGGGGGTGGCTCAGTCGGTAGCGCGCCAGGCTCGTAATCTGCAGTTCCCAGGTTCGAGTCCCAGCTGGGTCAGCGTTGAGATTTATATCCGCAAAAGTAGGGGACACCGATGGGCTTGGAAAGGCCGCCGTCCGTCGGATGGGACGTTAAGCCGTGGCCCCGTGTGCGGGAGAGCCATACCCTGTGCACGTTAAAGAACATGCTGGATGGCCTTGACGGGAGGTTACCATCTGTCTCCCAACAGCTGTTCCAGTGGGTCCCCTCCCCCAACCTTCTCTTCGGGGTCCATGTGATCTGGCCATTTAGTCCATGGTGTGCAAAAAAGTGCCGCTCAGAGGTAAAACAACCCAACTGTCCAGAACATAGAAAGATCAATGTTTAACAGCAATGCACAATTCGAAAACAATCCCAGGGAAAGATCGATATGTAGGCTGTTAGTAATCACAAGTGACCCTTTATCTTAAGCTTATTCTACAGCGAAAGGTGATTGAATACTCATAGCTTAAATTTTATGTTTGTTGAGAGCATTGCTGAATTAAAAGTAAGATGTTTTCCAAAGTGTGATTGGCAAACGTCTATTGTGAGTGCTTTATTACAGATCTTTTCCTACTCTAAAAAATAAGAAATGGAATACGAATTGCAAGTACAGGGGAAGGTGTCTGGGTACGAACGTATTCTGATGATGCACAGAACAGATGAGGCTTTGCACCTGTTGTGTTCTCGTGGTGCACTCTGTTAAATACCATTCAGACACTTTTTCTTGGATTATTCCACATCAACTCAACACGGTTTACAACTCCACTCCCTCAGATGTTTGCAAAATTTAGTTAGCTTATACGCATACCACGCGGTAGTAACTATTCTTGGGGAATTACATCCTTCTAAGTCAATTAGTTTTGAGTGTCGAGAAAAGCTGTCAGAGGTGTCTTGGCATCTATGAGAGAGCATATTACATCGGATCATGAGATTATACATCTAATCTCTTGGAACATCTTGTATGTAGTTTTCGATGACTGATCGCTCCACGAGGATAATTATCCGCCATTAATAGGACATTCTCTCTGTAGGTTTTAGATTAGATTGTTTTACCTCTGAGCGGCACTTTTTTGCACACCATGGGCTAAATGGCCAAGCTACAAGGACCCCGAAGGCTCAGAGAAGGTTGGGGAGGGGACCCACTGGAACAGCGGTTGGGAGACAGATGGTAGCCTCCCGTCAAGGCCATCCAGCGTGTTCTTTAACGTGCACAGGGTATGGCTCTCCCGCACACGGGGCCACGGCTTAACGTCCCATCCGACGGACGGCGGCATTTCCATCGGTGTCCCCTACTGACCATGGGCGGGGGGGGGGGGAATATGCATCTCTATAGGTGTATTTAAAACAGTAAGAATAGAAACAGTTTCTTAGAATCGGGGTCCTACTACGTCATTCAAAGTTTTATTTAATCTATTATTATAAATTGCATTTTATCTTAAACTATTACATAGTGGTTTATTAATTATACAAAAAAAAATATTTTTCTCCATAGAGTTGCAGAACGTGAGCAGATTCTTTACAGTGTATTGGACGATGATAATGATGCCTCTGTACCCATCAGTCATACTTATTTTGTAAGTCAGTAAGATTATATATCGTTAATAAATATGCTTTTAAAACTGAAAGTTCGAAAAAATTCATATGTACAAAGTTTTAATTAATTCTTAATATAATGTAGGAAATGTTAAAAACGAACAGAGTTTGAATACTGTGAAAATTGAGCAGTTTCTGAAAACATAGTAAACGTTTGCCGATACAGATATCAGAGCAATATTGAGGGAAAAATCTCATCGTTAATAGTTAAATTTTTCATCAAAATTAATCAAACTTACTTTAAAAAAATAAGTCAAATAAATGTTCAATAAATGTTCTAGCTTACTGACATAAAAATTCTGACTTATTGCCATCAATATAAAGGAAAGTCAAATAAATGTTCTAGCTTATTGCGGCATTTTAAATTTTTAAAATAGAATATAGAAATTGCAATACCTGTTTGCAAATGATAAGTAAAAATTTTGATATTTTGTAGTATTGTGGTTGAATTTCGTTCAACCTTGACTTCGTAAGAAAAGTCGAAACCCCAAGTTTGCATTGACTTTATTCTGGCATTGTTTATTCCATCGATAACGTTCTAGTAACGGCTGCCGTCGATAACGTACTACTACAGTCATGCCTGTCCTCTCCACGATAATATACTACTCCAGTCACGACTCCTTCGATAACGTACTATTCTAGTCACGACTGCCGTCGATCACGTACCATTCTAGTCACGACTGCCGTTGATAACGTACTATTGTAGTCACGACTGCCTTCGATAACGTCCCATTCTAGTCACGACTGCCTTCGATAACGTACTATTCTAGTCACGACTGCCGTCGATAACGTACCATTCTAGTCACGACTGCCGTTGATAACGTACTATTGTAGTCACGACTGCCTTCGATAACGTCCCATTCTAGTCACGACTGCCGTCGATAACGTACTACTCTAGTCACGACTGCCGTTGATAACGTACTATTGTAGTCACGACTGCCTTCGATAACGTCCCATTCTAGTCACGACTGCCGTCGATAACGTACTACTCTAGTCACGACTGCCGTTGATAACGTACTATTGTAGTCACGACTGCCTTCGATAACGTCCCATTCTAGTCACGACTGCCGTCGATAACGTACTACTCTAGTCACGACTGCCGTTGATAACGTCCCATTCTAGTCACGACTGCCGTCGATAACGTACCATTCTAGTCACGACTGCCTTCGATAACGTACTACTCTAGTCACGACCGCCATCAATAACGTGCAAAAGCAGTCATGCCTGCCCTTGATAACGAACTACTCTAATCACGACTGCTATCGATAACGTACTGATATAGTCACGACTGCCGTCGATAACGTAGATATATTCACGACTGCCGTCGATAACGTACTGATATAGTAATGACTGTCGTCGATAATGTACTAAACTAGTCACGACTGCCGTCAATAACGTACTACAGCAGTCATGCCTATCCTCGATAACGTACTACTTGTCATGACTGCCTTCGATTACGTACTATTCTAGTCACGACTGCCATCCATAAAATACTAATCTACTCACGCTGCGTTTGATAACGTACTATTCTAGTCACGACTGCCATCCAAAAAGTACTAATCTACTCACGCTACCTTTGATAACGTACTATTCTAGTCACGACTGCCATCCATAAAATACTAATCTAGTCACGCTGCCTTTGATAACGTACTATTCTAGTCACGACTGCCATCCATAAAATACTAATCTAGTCACGCTACCTTTGATAACGTACTATTATAGTCACGACTGCCATCCAAAAAGTACTAATCTGTCACGCTGCCTTTGATAACGTACTATTCTAGTCACGACTGCCGTCGATAACGTACTAAGGCAATCATGCCTCCCGTCGATAACGTACTAAGGCAATCATGCCTCCCGTCGATAACGTACTACCCTAGTTGACTGCCGTCGACAACGTATTACTCCATTCACAAAATAGAATGACGGCAGCAGATATGCGAACTATTCATATTTGAATACAAATTTACACTTCAAAGTGATTCTAGAACTTGTCTGATATAGAAAGCCCTAGGAATCATCCCATAAACTTAATCGAAAGGGTCCTCCTCCTCCTTGGTATAATGCAGACTTGGGCAAACGTTTTAGCTGAATGGCCGCATAGGAAACTGAAATGGCAGGGAGGGCAGCATAGGAAATTGAAGAGCTGGCCGCCAAAGATATATATAATCGGAAGCATATATCGTTATATATTTCGATATTCGCAGTGCCTAAATCTAAAATGAAACATTAACAGTATACAGTAAGTATAATGAGAATTCGCTTCGCCAAAATTGGACTTCTTCGTCGGCGAAGAATATACGTTCATTTTCTCTTTAACAAATTTAATTGTCATCAGTAATTCGTAGGACTCACAAAGAGTGGTGGCCCGCCGTTGGGTTGTTTCACCTCTGAGCGGCACTTTTTTGCACACCATGGACTAAATGGCCAGGTCACATGGACCCCGAAGGCTCAGAGAAGGTTGGGGGAGGGGACCCACTGGAACAGCTGTTAGGAGACAGATGATAGCCTCCCGTCAAGGCCATCCAGCGTGTTCTTTAACATGCACAGGGTATGGCTCTCCCGCACACGGGGCTACATCTTATCGTCCCATCCGACGGACGGCGGCATTTCCAAGCCCATCGGTGTCCCCTACTGACCAAAGGTAGGGTCGGGAGTTTTCCGGAGGTAAATCTCAACGCTGGCCCAGCTGGAACTCAAACCTGGGAAGTGCAGATTAAGAACCTGGCGTGCTACCGACTGAGCCACCCCCGCCCCGGTGGCGCGCCGTAGTTCGCCCAGGTCTTGTATAGTACAATGAGGTAAGTGATCATATTTTGTGAGAGGTCGTATTGATCTCAGTTTTTCTGCGTAATGCAACGATCATACTAGAATATGGGGATGCATAGCTCTGCAATCCCGGATCTAGAAAAAATAGGTGGGGGAGAAAACAACGCAATCGAGCCGACTACAGGTATAAAGGGGAGGGCGGGGGGGCAAGGCACTGAAATTCAATTACAGTGCATTATTTTTCCCTTCGTTTAACAAGTTTTCGAAACATTTCTTGAAAAATGCGTGAAATATGCTGAAATTTAACAATTTTCAGTTTCCATTTCTCTTACTAGCATTCTGAAAGAGATTCTCTTCGCCCCCCCCCCCCGCCCCCCTTATAGATCACCCTTCTTCAAAGCACAATAGAATAGTTCTGCAGCATGGCCTCGGGAGTCGAAGTGGGTCTGCTCGTTTTCCTCTCCTGAATCCTATAAATCAACGTCTCTTAACTGGTTTGCCCAAGTTAGGAGCACCTCAAGCTTATCGGTAAAAGATGGTACAGAAATGTAATTATTGGTATCTTTGGCAATCACTAAAATATTAAAATTCCCACGAACTGGAAAATGTGGGAATATAGTCACTATCCAGCTTGCGAATGTCATTTGCTATAAATGATTGTATAGGATAATGTTGTCGAACCTTTTGTCATCGAGGGCCATATCTTATTATAGGCACATATACATGTAAAATATTATATGTACGTATAGAGTATATATTTTATTTATATTTATTTTTTACTTTTATATAGCACGCTTTCGAAAATCACTTCACCAGGTCCAAAAAGTGCTCCCTAGGCTAAGAAGTTGAGAAACGCTCCTGTAGAGCATGCTTGAATGCTCTATAGAGCATGCTTGGAATGCTCTATAGTATCATTCCATCTCCCTGCCAACACCCTCCAAGAGCGAAGAAATGTTCTTGTGTAGCAATTGTTCTCCTGAGGGCTCTTTAAAGGTTACCCTTTGAGAGGGGGGCGGGGGTGGCTCAGTCGGTAGCACGCCAGGCTCGTAATCTGTAGTTCCCAGGTTCGAGTCCCAGCTGGGTCAGCGTTGAGGTTTATCTCCGCAAAATTCCCCGCCCTGCCCGCGGTCAGTAGGGGACACCGATGGGCTTGGAAAGGCCGCCGTCCGTCGGATGGGACGTTAAGCCGTGGCCTCGTGTGCGGGAGAGCCATACCCTGTGCACGTTAAAGAACAAGCTGGATGGCCTTGACGGGAGGCTACCATCTGTCTCCCAACAGCTATTCCAGTGGGTCTCCTCCCCCAACCTTCTCTGAGCTTTCGGGGTCCATATGACCTGGCCATTTAGCCCATGGTGTGCAAAAAAATGCCGCTCAGAAGTAAAACAACCCAACCCTTTAACAGGCAGATATGCTTTAATTTTACAAAGTGAAAAATGAGTATTCGAGATAAATAATGATGCATCCAATAAATTAATCATCTTTGGGGAATTGAACAATTATCAATGATGATGCATCTGCAAAAACTATTTTTTCACTCATTCTACTTTTTGCTCCGAGGAAATGACTGAAAAGTAATCTCTAAGTATTACAAAAGTTATTCATAATGACGACTTTTTTTCAAATACCAACAGGAAAAATATCACTCGAAGCTTTATTACGAAGAACTAGCAGAGTCATGATGATCTGTTGGAATGCTGAATGATCTACTGATTAAAAGCAATATATTTTCCTGTGGTTGGGTTGGGTTGTTCTACCTCTGAGCGGCACTTTTTTGCACACCATGGGCTAAATGGCCAGGTCACATGGACCCCGTAGGCTCAGAGAAGGTTGGGGGAGGGGACCCACTGGAACAGCTGTTGGGAGACAGATGGTAGCCTCCCGTCAAGGCCATCCAGCGTGTTCTTTAACGTTGGGTTGTTTTACCTCTGAGCGGCACTTTTTTGCACACCATGGGCTAAATGGCCAGGTCACATGGACCTCGAAGGCTCAGAGAAGGTTGGGGGAGGGGACCCACTGGAACAGCTGTTGGGAGACAGATGGTAGCCTCCCGTCAAGGCCATCCAGCGTGTTCTTTAACGTTGGGTTGTTTAACCTCTGAGCGGCACTTTTTTGCACACCATGGGCTAAATTACCAGGTCACATGGACCCCGAAGGCTCAGAGAAGGTTGGGGGAGGGGACCCACTGGAACAGCTGTTGGGAGGCAGATGGTAGCCTCCCGTCAAGGCCATACAGCGTGTTCTTTAACGTGCACAGGGTATGGCTCTCCCGCACACGGTGCCACGGCTTAACGTCCCATCCGACTGACGGCTGGTTGGTTGGTTTACCTCTGAGCGGCACTTTTTTGCACACAATGGGCTAAATGGCCAGGTCACATGGACCCCGAAGGCTCAGAGAAGGTTGGGGGAGGGGACCCACTGGAACAGCTGTTGGGAGGCAGATGGTAGCCTCCCGTCAAGGCCATCCAGCGTGTTCTTTAACGTCCACAGGGTATGGCTCCCCCGCACACGGGGCCACGGCTTAACGTCACATCCGACTGACGGCAGCCTTTCCAAACCCATCAGTGTCCCCTACTGACCGTGGGCAGGGCGGGGAATTTTGCGGAGATAAATCTCAACGCTGACCCAGATGGGACTCGAACCTGGGAACTACAGATTACGAGCCTGGCGCGCTACCGACTGAGCCACCCCCGCCAATTTTCCTGTGGAAATGTGTTTGTTCTAAAATCACATAAACTGTATCTTTTGTGGTCTTCGTGCATACTTTGAGTATATTTATCCAGATCTTTTTTTTCATACTCATATTTAAAACAATTTTATTCATTTTTCAGGTAATGAATCACGGACCTAGCCCACTCCAATATATAAATATTGACTTACATATACCAAATATTGCATATGGTAAATCAGGAGCAATAGGCTTTCTCAACTTGACTGATCTGGAGGTTAAGTACATTTCAATTAATTCTTAAATTTGAGATTGATTCTTTCACCTGTCTTTAAAACAATTCTTTTGAAATGAAATATAACTGGAAGCCTAAATATTGAAACCACGTGTGAAGGCGAAACAAATATTCATAATGCATAAACTATTTTTTCTCGTCACTGCTATATGTAAGATGAAACTTAAACTCTTTTTTAAATGATGATTATCTAATTACAAGCCGTCTAAATAAATATCGTCCTTTAAAACAGAGTTGAAGTTTCATCTTCATATAAATAATCATAACATGTGCGTATCATATCGCGAGGGTTGGGTTGTTTTACTTCTGAGCGGCACTTTTTTGCAGACAATGTGCTAAATGGCCAGGTCACATGGACCCCGAAGGCTCAGAGAAGGTTGGGGGAGGGGACCCACTGGAACAGCTGTTGGGAGACAGATGATAGCCCCCCTCCCCCCGTCAAGGCCATCCAGCGTGTTCTTTAACGTGCACATGATATGGCTCTCCCGCACACGGGGCCAAGGCTTAACGTCCCATCCGACGGACGGCGGCCTTTCCAAGCCCATCGGTGTCCCCTATTGACCGCGGACAGGGCGGGGAATTTTGCGGAGATAAATCTCAACGCTGACCCAGCTGGGACTCGAACCTGGGAACTACAGATTACGAGCCTGACGCGCTACCGACTGAGCCACCCCCGCCCCACATATCGCGAAATGCTCCACGGGTTTTGAGGAATACGTCATGTCTGTAATAGAAAGAACAGTTGAATTTCAATTGTGATTGAATTCAATGTTATTAAATTTTGATGTGTGCGCCGAAAGTAGGTTAATATGCAGGAGATTATGAAAAACTGTCACCTTAGTTAATTGCTGAGTGAGAATAAGTCATAAGTTTGTTTAGATTTTAAGATTAAGACTAGCTCCAAGATAGTAAAAGAAAGCCAACAGAAAAGCGAAGAGAGTGTTGTTTGTGTTGTTTTACCTCTGAGCGGCACTCTTTTGCACACCATGGGCTAAATGGCCAGGTCACATGGACCCCGAAGGCTCAGAGAAGGTTGGGGGAGGGGACCCACTGGAACAGCTGTTGGGAGACAGATGGTAGCCTCCCGTCAAGGCCATCCAACGTGTTCTTTAACGTGCACAGGGTATGGCTCTCCCGCACACGGGGCCACGGCTTAACGTCCCATCCGACGGACGGCGGCCTTTCCAAGCCCATCGGTGTCCCCTACTGACCGTGGGCAGGACGGGGAATTTTGCGGAGATAAATCTCAACGCTGACCCAGCTGGGACTCGAACCTGAGAACTACAGATTACGAGCCTGGCGCGCTACCGACTGAGCCACCCCCGCCCCGAAGAGAGTGTAATCCAGTTGTAGGTGTGGGGCGGGGATGGCAAAGTCGGTAGCGCGCCAGGTTCGTAATTTGTAGTTCCCAGGTTCGAGTCCCAGCTGGGTCAGCGTTGAGATTTATCTCCGCAAACTTTCCCGCCCTGCCCACGGTCAGTAGGATACACCGATGGGCTTGGAAAGACCGCCGTCCGTCGAATTGGACGTTAAGCCGTGGCCCCGTGTGCGGAGAGCCATATCCTGTGCACGTTAAAGAACACGGTGGATGGCCCTGACGGGAGGCTACCATCTGTCTCCCAACAGCTGTTCCAGTGGGTCCCCTCCCCCAATCTTCTCTGAGCCTTCGGGGTCCATGTGACCTGGCCATTTAGTCCATGGTGTGCAAAAAAGTGCCGCTCAGAGGTAAAACAACCCAACTCTTCAGGAACATAAGATATGCCACTGATAATATGCGAAAAATTTTGCGACATCATGCAACAACACATCACGCTAGTTAATCCTCAGAAAATGAAAGAAGCCAAAATTAGTAACTACTTTGAATGAAATAATGAGCTGAAAAAACTTTGGTTTTGCCATGAATAGGATTCCGTCCCACTCATGGCAAAACCAAATTTTTTTTTAGCTCATCATTTCATGAGTTCCATGTCTACAGGACTTATCCTTACTACTGATACTTTGAATGAGTTTTTTTTTTTACTCAGAGTATTTTTTGTCATTATTTTACATTATGCAGTATTAGTAATATTGCTGATAACAGTTAGAACGTTTTCATTTCTATTGTCTATTAGTAAAATAAAATTTTATGATCAGTTTCGAAAATAAATCTTTGGGAACAGGATTTAGTAACACATTATAAAGTAAGCTATATCAATTTTTCTGTATTTTTTTTCATATTTGTGTTTATATTTACTAAATCATTCTATTGTTTTCGTAAGTTTCGAAAAAAATATCAGGTTTTCCTGCAATTCGAAAAAAAAAATATTTCGGTTCTTTAATATCGAATTAACCAGATTTTACTATAGAATCTGCGTTTTCATTTGCACAGTCAATGTTACATAATTTGGCGCGTGGTCTGATCCTGAAACGACATATCGTGCTTATTTCCTGATTAAAAAATTTGGAATTCAAATGAATGTCGCTAAATAAAACGTAAATATTATTTTTTATTTCAGGTTAGCAGTGATGAATCGTTTGCCAGTCTACCTGCTTGTTATTATACTTCAATGAATCCCAGAGGTGTAGGCTTTAAGTTGATGGAAGCGGAAAATAGTGAATCGGGTAAATGCAATTCAAATGCTCGAAGTGGAAACAACGCATCATTTTCGAAAACTAAGCTATATCCAGAAAACTATACGATAGAAACAACTGATAGCAGTAATCTTGCTTATACTTCTTCCTATGTAAGAAAAGGTGAAAGTAAGACAAATACATTCACAAAAGAAAGCAAGCTTCTATCAATAGTAAGTATCAGTTTATAATATTCACCAATTAATTCTGTTAATCTATTGGAATACATTACATTATTGAAACGGGTTGGGTTGTTTTACTTCTGAGCGGCACTTTTTTTTCACACCATTGGCTAAATGGCCAGGTCACATGGACCCCGAAGGCTCAGAGAAGGTTGGGGGAGGGGACCCACTGGAACAGCTGTTGGGAGACAGATGGTAGCCTCCCGTCAAGGCCATCCAGCGTGTTCTTTAACGTTGGGTTGTTTTACCTCTGAGTGGCACTTTTTTGCACACCATGGGCTAAATGGCTAGGTCACATGGACCCCGAAGGCTCAGAGAAGGTTGGGGGAGGGGACCCACTGGAACAGCTGTTGGGAGACAGATGGTAGCCTCCCGTCAAGGCCATCCAGCGTGTTCTTTAACGTTGGGTTGTTTTACCTCTGAGTGGCACTTTTTTGCACACCATTGGCTAAATGGCCAGGTCACATGGACCCCGAAGGCTCAGAGAAGGTTGGGGGAGGGGACCCACTGGAACAGCTGTTGGGAGACAGATGGTAGCCATCCAGCATGTTCTTTAACGTGCACAGGGTATGGCTCTCCCGCACACGGGGCCACGGCTTAACGTCCCATCCGACGGACGGCGGCCTTTCCAAGCCCATCGGTGTCCCCTACTGACCGTGGGCAAGGCGGGAATTTTGCGGAGATAAATCTCAACGCTGACCCATCTCGAACCTGGGAGCCTGGCGCGCTACCGACTGAGCCACCCCCGCCTCTATTGAAACGGGAATAGGAAGTGTTCTTATAAAGCAAAAGTTTACAGCCAAAGAACAGAAATGCGTCACTTTTTTACTTAAAAATAGATCGTAAAATTTGAAATTCTATTTGTTCCAGTCTTAGAATATCTTAACAGAATATATTACAATTGAGAGTTTTCGTTGTTGTTTTTCCTTATTTTTCATTTTTTTTCTTCTCATATATAGTTGAAATTTAACATAATCGGCCAGAAACTGACTGACTTGGGGGAATGTACGAAAAAGAAAAAAAGATCATGTGTCACACATTAAAAATATGTCACATGATCATTTTCAACTTTAATTTGCTTGACGTTTTTGTTTAATCTGGAAATATACCCCTTCTATTTAAAGTAAAATCATCAATAAACTTTATAATGCAACATTATTTAAATTTTCTTTATCATTTTCCTTGAAGAATACCTTCTTAACTATAGTGTCTCTAGCTTATTTCCTATAAGCTACGCAAAATTCCCCGCCCTGCCTACGGTCAGTAGGGGACACCGATGGGCTTGTAAGGCCGCCGCCCGTCGGATGGGACGTTAAGCCGTGGCCCCGTGTGCGGGAGAGCCATACCCTGTGCACGTTAAAGAACACGCTGGATGGCCTTGACGGGAGGCTACCATCTGTCTCCCAACAGCTGTTCCAGTGAGTCCCCTCCCCCAACCTTCTCTGAGCCTTCGGGGTCCATGTGACCTGGCCATTTAGCCCATGGTGTGCAAAAAAGTGCCACTCAGAGGTAAAACAACCCAACTGCTATAAGCTAACTGCTTTTTATCTGCATCTACTAACATGAGTATACTTTTTCCATCGTCTGTTTAATCAAAAAACACGACTCTTTTATTCATAAAGGTTATGTGACCAAATTTCTTTTTTTTCGATAAAAATTAAATGATAACAGATTATATTATATAAGAGACTGCTACAAGTAAATTCAGAATATTTCTGATTTATTTAATAATGCATTCTATGCAATATGCAAATCTTCGTGGTGTAATTTAATTAATTTTTATGGTAAAATAATGAACAAATTGTAAAAACTATATAGGGTGGGGATGTGCTTCAGTCGGTAGCGCCCAGACTCCAGATTACAATGGGGCGGGGGTGGCTCAGTCGGTAGCGCGCCGGGCTCGTAATCTGTAGTTCCCAGGTTCGAGTCCCAGCTGGGTCACCGTTGAGATTTATCTCCGCAAAATTCCAAACCCTGCCCACGGTAAGTACGGGACACCGATGGGCTTGGAAAGGCCGCCGTCCGTCGGATGGGACGTTAAGCCGTGGCTCCGTGTGCGGGAGAGCCATACCCTGTGCACGTTAATAGAACACGCTGGATGGCCTTGACGGGAGGCTACCATCTGTCTCCCAACAGCTGTTCCAGTGGGTCCCCTCCCCCAACCTTCTCTGAGCTTTCGGGGTCCATGTGACCTGGCCATTTAGCCCATTGTGTGCAAAAAAGTGCCGCTCAGAGGTAAAACAACCCAACGTTAAAGTCTCCAAGTCCCATCTGTCTCCCAACAGTTATTCCAGTGGGTCCCCTCCCCCAACCTTCTCTGAGCCTTCGGGGTCCATGCGACCTGGCCATTTAGCCCATGGTGTGCAAAAAAAGTGCCGCTCAGAGGTAAAACAACCCAACGTTAAAGAACACGCTGGATGGCCTTGACGGGAGGCTACCATCTGTCTCCCAACAGCTATTCCAGTGGGTCCCCTCCCCCAACCTTCTCTGAGCCTTCGGGGTCCATGCGACCTGGCCATTTAGCCCATGGTGTGCAAAAAAAGTGCCGCTCAGAGGTAAAACAACCCAACCCAGATTACAATAAATTGTGCAACAAGTCATTTGTCAGTTCCTCGAACTTTATCAAAAAGTTACTTTCTATCGAGAGAGTGAAGGCAATAATTAAAAAAATCCTATTTTTAAATAAAAAATTTGCTTTTCTCTTATCCCATACAGAATATTAAAAATGACACTTTCCTTTGCCAAACGTGATGTTGCATGGTGCTCATCAATTATCTTGCTGTATCAATGTGTTGCTTTTCTGACAACCATTCGGGTAATTATTGTTTGCGTGATAACCGAGGGTACCTCGTGGTACCAAAGTTGGGATAATGTGAGGTTCTGGGCAAAAAAAAAAATGAACTTTTTTTAAATACTAAGGAATAGAACGACAAATTAAAATAAACAGAAAAATATTTTTTCCAATTTTATTAAACAGACACATTTTATATTTCAATCTAAAATAATAAAAAATACAAGAACTTTAAAATAAGAAAAAAAATACCGACCTTTTAAATGATTGGATTGGATTGTTTTACCTCTGAGCGGCACTTTTTTTGCACACCATGGGCTAAATGGCCAGGTCACATGGACCCCGAAGGCTCAGAGAAGGTTGGGGGAGGGGACCCAGTGGAACAGCTGTTGGGAGACAGATGGTAGCCTCCCGTCAAGGCCATCCAGCGTGTTCTTTAACGTGCACAGGGTATGGCTCTCCCGCACACGGGGTCACGGCTTAACGTCCCATAAGACGGACGACGGCCTTACCAAGTCCATCGGTGTCCCCTACTGACCGTGGGTAGGGCGGGAAATTTTGCGGAGATAAATCTGAACGCTGACCCAGCTGGGACTCGAACCTGGGAACTGCAAATTACGAGCCTGGCGCGCTACCGACTGAGCCACCCCCGCCCCCTTTTAAATGAAAACGTGTACAAAGTTTATAATAGTTATACAATGCTATTTCAATTATTATTAATACTTTATAAAGATTAATATGTTTAAAGCTCTTACAGTTGGGACCAGAGAGACCTGCTCGTTATCTTGAGTGGTTTGGGTACTATCAATGTTACGCAAATCAAAGAATTTATTTGCAACGATGCATAAAAAATGGCCCCACAAAGTATTAGATATTTTGTTGCTAAAGAGACGAATAGGGATTGCTGCCGGGACTTTTAAGAATCTATGGAGAGTAGGTGTATACGCCTATTTCTCCACAAAGATTAAAATTAGACTGTATAATAGTTTGGTTCTTTCTAGGGTTAGTTTATGGTAGTGAAACTTGGACACTTTGTTCACAAGATAACAGGAAACTAGATGCTTTTGATTCCAGATGCTTACGCAGTATCTTGGGCATTAGGTGGTTTAAATTTGTAAGTAATGATGAAGTTAGGCAAAGGAGTTGGCAACCTCCTTTAAGCAGCATATTGTGCAGAGAGAGACTCTGCTGGTTTGGCATATTGCCCGTATGCATAATTATAGATTGGCGAATAGGGTTATGAACAGTGTGCCTAAAGGATTCAGAAAGAGGGGGAGACCTAGGATGCGGTGGGCAGACAATGTCAAACAGGATCTTGTTAGAATTGGTGTGCAGTGGCCAGATGCAGTAGATGTAGCTCACGACAGACTTGCTTAGAGAACTAAATAGCACGGTCTGGTTGGACCTCCGTAGCCCATGGCTGCTTGATGATGCTGATGATGCTGACTTGAATAGCAATTAGTTTATGGAATAGTTAAGTATTCTATAAAAAAATTAGCATTCAATTCTTCAGTTATTGATTATCAAAGCAAATTAACGATTATTCTATAGATTACCAGAATTTAACGCTTTAACTGCATGGCTTTTGACATCTAACAAAATCACTACTGAAAATTACAAGGCACACGAACAAAAGATATGCCATTCTTTAGCAAACATATTGAATCAGTACAATAAGCTGCATCTCGAGATTCTTGAATATTTCCCACTTGGCATTAGGGCAAACAGTCTTGTTCGACGGTTCATATCATTGTGAAAGAGTAATAATGGCGAAATTACCAATTTGATCTAGATATTTTATAACCTTATGAAATGTCATTTAATATTTATAATCATCAAAACCATTTAATACTTTTCAGAACTGTGAGACTACCAGCTGTGTTGCCATTCACTGTTGTCTGAATCCATCAGCTGATAAAAGAAGGCATGCAAAAATCAAGGTAAAAGGGAAAATCAACATAACTGCAATTGAGAAACTTTCGGTAGGTATCGTGCTAAAGATCGAAATTATACTCAGTACTGAAAAAATCTTACATTTGTTGATAGAGTAACATCTTTGCAGCGTCTCTTGCTTCCTACAATAACAAATGTTATTATTTCACTGCCTTCCCTTATAATCCCTATAATGAAGCAAAAATACTGAATATATTCGGGGCGGGGGTGGCTCAGTCGGTAGCGCGCCAGGCTCGTAATCTGTAGTTCCCAGGTTCAAGTCCCAGCTGGGTCAGCGTTGAGATTTATCTCCGCAAAATTCCCCGCCCTGCCCACGGTCAGTAGGGGACACCGATGGGCTTGGAAAGGCCGCCGTCCGTCGGATGGGACGTTAAGCCGTGGCCCCGTGTGCGGGAGAGCCATACCCTGTGCACGTTAAAGAACACGCTGGATGGCCTTGACGGGAGGCTACCATCTGTCTCCCAACAGCTGTTCCAGTGGGTCCCCTCCCCCAACCTTCCCTGAGCCTTCGGGGTCCATGTGACCTGGCCATTTAGCCCATGGTGTGCAAAAAAGTGCCGCTCAGAGGTAAAACAACCCAACCCGAATATATTTTATGATAATAAACTATCTATAAATGTATCCAAAACTAAATTATCCTGTTTCGTTTAAAAAATTCGAAGGATGCAAATATTGATAAGTTGTACTGCAAATACATAAACTAAAATGTAAAGATAGAAAAAAACTGTCCATCCTGAAATTGAGAAGGTTTGTAATTTACGATATCTCGGTGTTCTATTGATTAAAATTTAACATGGAAACCGCACATAAAATATCTTACTGATAAACTAAGTTACGGTTAAAACAGTTTTACTGCTTGAAAAATATTATAGATTTTTCCGACTATATATAGGTGAAAATACTTTATTTTTCATGGGTACAGTCTGTTATCCGATAAGGTATTGTTGCGGATTACAAAAATGGATAGCAACTGAGCGTGAGTATTAAAAGCTATATTTCAAAACCAAATTCAATACAAGATAAATTGTTACAAAGAAAATATGGATGAAGTATCTTATTAACAAATCAACTATTAACCATACACAAGTCATCAATCTTCCTGCGCAGAGCACACAACATTAGCTCTGTCAATTCCACTAAATATTACCTTTTTCTTGATTACCATGTCGCTTGAACATCCGCGTACACATCACATAAAAGCTACGGCTTTTATACTTCCCGTGTACACAACACATAAAGATAATTCTTTATACTTAACGCGAACTGTCTCAGAACAGCTAACCGTACATTTTCGAACTCTAGACTGTTGGAAACACGACCGTTACACGCTTCACTGTTCTTCAAATTCTCCCGAAGTTCTTATTCATTGGCTGAAACTTTTTGCTTTCGGATGCCAGATTCCTTCTGTCGTAACACTGCCCCTTCCTAGGTCTTGTTCGTCCCGAACAATTCTGAATTCAAAAGCTTCTTCAGTTCTTCGATGAAACGGGCCAAACGATCCACGTGAACCACCTTGCACTTTGTAGCTGGACGTCGACGAATGCGATATACCACGTCATTAATCCTGTTAACTATTGTATATGGACCTTCCCAAGGTTTCTGAAGTTTTGGAGATAGTCCTTTCTTTCTATGTGGACTGTATAGCCAGACAAGATCTCCTTGATTGAAAACATTTCCATTTATTTTACTGTCATATCTTGTTTTGGTTCTGTCACTTGCTATGTCGATGTTATGTCTAACGGAGTGATGGATTTCTTCTAGTCGTTGTTGTAATTCTTGTACGTAGCCGTGGAGTGGACACAGGCATTGCTTCGGGCCAACCATATAAAAGGTCACAGGGAAGACGTAACACTCTTCCAAAAAGCATCATGGAAGGTGTCTGTCCAGTTGTCTCATGCACTGCCGTCCTATATTCCAGCAAAAGGAGTGGTACATGGCGATCCCAGTCATGTTGGTGGTCGTTCACAAATAATGCTAAATGCTGAGCAATTGTTCTATTGAATCTTTCAACCATACCATCCGACTGAGGGTGTAAGGGAGTTGTTCTGGTTTTCTGAATGCCTAATAGTTGACAGATGCCTTTAAACACATTGGATTCAAAATTCCGTCCTTGATCAGAGTGGAGTTGTAAAGGTACTCCATACCTACTAATGAAGTTATTAACTATCATCTCCGCCACTGTTGTTGCTTCCTGGTCTTCGATGGGATATATCTCAGGCCACTTTGTGAAATAATCCATTACCACTAATAAATATCGATTTCCATCATCAGTTCTAGGAAACGGACCCATTACATCAATGGCTATTCTTTCAAAAGGGGCACCAACGTTATACGTCTGCAGCTTACCCCGACTCCTAGTCTTAGGGCCTTTCTTTGCTGCACAGGCTTCACATTGCCTACACCATCTTTCAACGTCTGCCCTACTTTTCAACCAATGAAATCGTTCCCTGGCTTTGGCTAATGTCTTATTAACACCGAAGTGCCCTCCAGTGGCACTGTCATGTACATCTTTCATCACAAGTTCCACTCGGGAGCGAGGAAGGATTATCTGCCAACGGATCAGCCGTCCAGTGGGATTCTCCCATCTTCTGTATAATACTCCGTCTTTCATTTTTAAGAAGTCCCACTGTGCCCAGTAACTTTTAGTAGTTGGACTATACCTCGAGATTTGCTCCCAATTAGGTCTTACATCAGATTTTTCAATCAATTCTAATATCGGTTTTATGTCTTCATCATCTAGTTGATCTTCCTGATTTCAATTGGATTCCAGATGTTAGGGGTATCACTGTTTGTTCGTGTCGATACTATTTGTCTTATGGGCATTATCTCTTTAGTTCCAAATTTCAGTTCTGCATTATAGCAATGTTTACAGTTGTCAATACATGGGCGCCTGGAAAGAGCATCTGCATTCGTATGCATTTTACCACTTCGATGTTCGATGGAGAAATCGTATTCTTGTAACCGTTGTATCCACCTAGCGATTTGTCCTTCAGGGTTTTTGAAGTTTAATAACCATCTAAGTGCAGCATGATCAGTACGTATAAGGGATTTCTGGCCATAGAGATAATGATGAAAATGTTCTATTGCTTTTACTATTGCTAACAGTTATTTGCGTGTTACACAATAATTCCGCTCTGGTTTGGATAAAGTTTTACTAAAGTATGCAATATCTTTCTCTTGTCCGTCTTGTTCTTTTGAAAGTACAGCACCGACTCCTGTGTTACTTGCATCAGTATCTATTACGAATTGTTTTCCAGTTTGTGGGTACGCTAGCACTGGTGCTGTGGAAAGAGTTTTCTTTAGCTGTTGAAAGGCTGTATCGCATTCGGTGGTCCACATAAACCGCTGGCCCTCTTCTGTCAGACGATGTAATGGCCTTGCGATGTTGGAGAAACCTGTGACAAATCTTCTATAGTAGGTGCAAAGTCCAATAAAACTACGAAGTTGATGAACATCTTGTGGTGGAGGCCAGTCTCTTACAGCTTCTATCTTACAAGGATCAGTCTTAATCCCTGCTGTAGTGATCACATGACCAAGGTAATGAACTTCTTGCTGGAACAGTTTACACTTTGTCGGTCCCAATTTTAACTTGGCTGCCTTAAGTTTTTCAAATACTTGACGAAGATTTCTCAAATGTTCTTCAAATGTTCTTCAAAAGTTCTTCCAAGAACTATGATGTCGTCCAAGTAAACCAGACAGACCTCCAAAGACAAACCTTTGAGCACCGACTCGATTAGTCGTTCAAATGTAGCAGGTGCGTTACAAAGTCCAAATGGCATTACCTTAAACTGCCAAAGTCCGTTCCCTGCAGTGAAAGCTGTTTTCTCACGGTCTTCAGGACGTATACCAACTTGCCAATAGCCGCTCTTTAAGTCTAATGTTGAGAACCATTCTGATCCAGATAAAGTGTCTAGTGTATCATCAATCCTGGGTAAAGGAAAGGAGTCTTTCTTTGTTACGTCATTTAATCTGCGATAATCTACACAAAATCGTGTAGATCCATCCTTTTTCTTGACAAGAACTATTGGTGATGTCCAGGGACTCTGCGATGGTTCTATAATGCCTTGAGCTTCCATGTCCTTTATGAGTTGTTCCGTCTCCTCTCTTTTTGCCAATGGAAGTCTTCTTGCCGGCAGATGGACTGGAGGAGAATCACCAGTGTTGATGTTATGTTCTGTCAGGTTTGTACGGCCATAATCATTTGATGTGGCAGAAAAAATGTCAGAAAATTCTTTTAATAGGTTCTTGGCCTTAACAGCTTGATTTTCAGTTAATATTCGTTTTGTTTCTCTCCATAATTCAGTAAGATGAGATGGGATGTCTGTATGATTTCGATTTGAATCAGTAACTTCTATTTTATTTATACTTGTTACACAGGTAACAGCTTCACATATTGCTAATTCGTCACCTTTTTTTAACATTCTATTGGATTTGTTACAGTTCATCACTCTGATAGGGATCTGTTCTTTATCTATTCTGACTAAAGTCCTTGCAACCAGGATATCATGAGCCAAAGCTCCTTTACCAGAGGCATCAGTAACTGCCAATCGGAAGGCCCCAGAAGTCTCCGCCCGATGTCCACGGACTATAACTTCACTTTGTGCTGGGATCTCTGTGTCTTCCGTCACTAATATTGGAGTTACGCTTGATAAAGAATCAGACGTCCGGCTAAGCAGAGGAATCTCTTCTGTCTCATAGATGAGTAGGTTATCACTGGGTCTAATGTTGAATCCATGTTTCTTAAGAAAATCGAGGCCTAGTATGCATTCATCGTAGATGTCAGCGATGTAAACAGGATGGTGTACCAGACAGCTACCAACTCGGATGTTAAGTTCTATTTTTCCATGAACTTTTGCACGATCTCCAGTGGCTGTTTGTAGGCTTATTTTAGACTGTGTAGTATTCAAGTTTGGGTGAGGTATTATTTTCTTTATTATATCCGTTCTGAGTAAAGTTACATTTGCACCAGTGTCGACTATCATACGGCAAGGTATTCCATTTATGGCTCCATCAGCTACTAATCCATTATTATCACCATGTAATGTTGAAACGTGGGCGACTTCCCCTGGGGCCAACCAATCAACAGCCAGCCTTTGCCTCGCAAGATTTACAAATTTTCTGTTTCCCTGATCCTGTTGTCTAGTTGATGGACTTGGACTCCTCATTCGTTTCCTAGTGCAGTTGGTACGAATGTGTCCGGTCTTGCCACAATTCCAACACTGAAGGTCTGTTGTAGTTTTTGAAGAAGAACCTTTTATATCTTTCAAAACGGATAGTATGGCTTTGGTTAGTTCTTTCATTTCATTATCCTTTTCTACAGTTTCTTCTGCACTCACAAATCTCACTGCACGTTTGTTCGCTCGGGAGGAAAGCCTAGAGCACTCGTATTTCATAACATGTACCACAGCTGACTTTAAGGATTCACCTTCCAACATCCTCAGAGATTGCTGAGTGTCAGGGTCAGCAATAGCATCAATAAATTGTAATTGAGCTAAATTATCTTGAATTTCTGGTGGACAGTTACTATAAGCCAATCTAGCTAGACGCTCAATATTACTAGCAAGCTCTTGCAAAGTTTCACCATTTTTCTGCATGCGATGTTTAAATTGAGTCACGTAATATTGTTTTAAATAACTATCACCAAACCTTAGTTCTAATGCAGAAACTAGACTTTGATAATCAAGTCGTTTTTCTTGTGGAACAGACTGCAAAACTTCCGCAGCAGAATTCCTTAAGGAAGCTGCAAGAAAACTGGCCTTTTGGAATTCATTCCACTCATTGGCTGTAGCGATAACTTCGAATTGTGTTTTAAATACTGTCCAAGATGATTGACCATCATATGTAGAAGGTTTAGTTGTATTTTTAGCGATATGTGTAATAACATTATTTCCACTAGAATTATTATTATCACAAGCAGAAGGTAACATTTCCTTTCTCAAAATCTGAAACTGGCGTTCACAATCAGTTTTTACAATTTCAATTTCATGTTTATAATCTAACTTAACACTATCAAGATCATATTTTACACTGTCAATTTCAACCTTTAAACAATCACATTGTTTTATTAAGTTCGGTTTTAATGTCCTTACACTGATCAGTAATCTTATCAATTTGAGAAGCCAGGTCACCTATTTTATTTCTCAACTCATTATTTTGTGCGGCCAGGTCACCTATTTCACCTTTAATATCAGTCATCAACTTTACTAATTCATCCATTCTTCTAGTTAACGACATTCAATAAATTTATCCCACTCCTGACACCAAATGTTGCGGATTACAAAAATGGATAGCCACTGAGCGTGAGTATTAAAAGCTATATTTCAAAACCAAATTCAATACAAGGTAAATTGTTACAAAGAAAATATGGATGAAGTATCTTATTAACAAATCAACTATTAACCATACACAAGTCATCAATCTTCCTGCGCAGAGCACACAATATTAGCTCTGTCAATTCCACTAAATATTACCTTTTTACTTGATTACCATGTCGCTTGAACATCCGCGTACACATCACATAAAAGCTACCGCTTTTATACTTCCCGTGTACACAACACATAAAGATAATTCTTTATACTTAACGCGCACTGTCTCAGAACAGCTAACCGTCCATTTTCGAACTCTAATAAAATAAATAAATAAATACCCCTCAAGCAGCTACTTGCCACAGAGGTCTGACAGGAGCCTGTCAGTTTATATGCCACAGTAGGAGATCTGAGAGGATGGCAGGACCTCAGCAGAAAAACGACACACACATCCATGCCTAAATCCGGGGCTCGAACCCAGGTCCCTTAGATCAGTAGCCAAGCGTGCTAACCACTCGGCCACGGGACGGCTTTAGACCGTTGGAAACACAACCGTTACACGCTCCACTGTTCTTCAAATTCTCCCAAAGTTCTTATTCGTTGGCTGAAACTTTTTGCTTTCGGATGCCAGATTCCTTCTGTCGTAACAGTATTTTAAGTTGGGGAGGTACTAATATTATAAATTTAAGAAATATTGTTTCTGTTCAAAACAAAATAATTAATGTAATAATAGAAAGTAATGACAGAAATTTAGTGCAATTCGACAAACATTGTAAATAACACATTTTCCGCTTAGATATTTATACACTTTTAGAACGCTAAATTTTTTCTCCTCTATTGATTCATTGGCGACTGTAGAAGAATTGTATTATAAGAGTAAATTTAGTGGCTTAAGATATAAAATTCCAATCGTGAAAAAATAAATTATGCATAAACACTTCTACTTTCTTGAAAAATAAAAGATCCTTAATTCATTACCTTTATACGAAATGAATCAAATGCCTACTTTTTAAATGTCTACTGAAGGATTATCTTTAAAATATTAGCAATGTTCTTTAAATAATTTTATTTATATTTTTTTTTAAATATTAGCACTTTCTCGCTATTTTACAATAATTTAAAAATCATTTAATATTTTTCTCTCAAGAAATTAAATCTATATATATATACACAGTAGTCTCAGAATAATATGATCACTTACCTAATAATGGGAATGACTGTGTATGTATTCACTGTTACTTTAAACATAAAAACTTAATACTCACTATTTTAACCTAGAACATGCTGGATGGCCTTGACGGGAGGCTACCATCTGTCTCCCAACAGCTATTACATTGGGTCCCCTCCCCCAACCTTCTCTGAGCCTTCGGGGTCCATGTGACCTGGCCATTTAGCCCATGGTGTGCAAAAAAGTGCAGATCAGAGGTAAAACAACTCAACCCAAATTTAAATGACCTACTTTTTTTATTTAATTCTGTAATCTACTAGCATTTGTTGTCAAATAAAAATAAATTACTGTATATTTTTTAAATATTTTTGACAAATTATTTGATATTGACATATTATTTGTTATTGTCTCATGACATATTATTTGATATTGTCTCACGACATATTATTTGATATTGTCTCACGACATATTATTTGATATTGTCTCACGACATATTATTTGATATTGTCTCATGTCATATTATTTGATATTGTCTCATGACATATTATTTGATATTGTCTCATGACATATTATTTAATATTGTCTCATGACATATTATTTGATATTGTCTCATGACATATTATTTGATATTGTCTCATGACATATTATTTGATATTGTCTCATGACATATTATTTGATATTGTCTCATGACATATTATTTGATATTGTCTCATGACATATTATTTGATATTGTCTCATGACATATTATTTGATATTGTCTCATGACATATTATTTGATATTGTCTCATAACATATTATTTGATATTGTCTCACGACATATTATTTGATATTGTCTCATGACATATTATTTGATATTGTGTCATAACATATTATTTGATATTGTCTCACGACATATTATTTGATATTGTCTCACGACATATTATTTGATATTGTCTCACGACATATTATTTGATATTGTCTCACGACATATTATTTGATATTGTCTCACGACATATTATTTGATATTGTCTCACGACATATTATTTGATATTGTCTCACGACATATTATTTGATATTGTCTCACGACATATTATTTGATATTGTCTCACGACATATTATTTGATATTGTCTCACGACATATTATTTGATATTGTCTCACGACATATTATTTGATATTGTCTCACGACATATTATTTGATATTGTCTCACGACATATTATTTTATATTGTCTCATGACATATTATTTTATATTGTCTCATCTAATATAAAAAGAAAGTTTGTATGTTTATGCGCTTCTTTGTGTGTCCGTTTATGCATTCCGTCCCCAGAAAAGCTAGAGTAAGGAGAAAGGTATAGACTATATTTGAGGGGTCAACCAAAACTAGGGTGAGCGGGTTTAAATTTCTCGAATTTCCCACAGACTTAACCTAGCAATTGTTGAAAATAAAACTTCAATAATAATTGTTGCGTTTGAAAGGGAAGTAATTTAATTGTCTCTATTTCATGCGATAAAGCCATTATTTCAGGAATGATTAAATAGAATGGAAGTGACACGAACTTTCGAATTACTTTCCGTTGCTAATTAATTTTATAATTGTTTAATTTCAAGTTGCAGTACTTCAAATTTGTGAATCTGTTCTGTAGAAGCTCGGATTTTATCAAGTGAAGTCATGAAACGGTGAATCTTCGTAAATTGTCATTTTTATCATAGGCCAATAAAATTTTTTTATTTATAAAGTTATATAGTTTTCATTCATAATCTCAACTGATATCAGAAAATGTATTTTATTTTAAATAGAATGTTGTATTGCATGGTTACTATGCTGTATAGGTGTTTAGATTTTAGATTCATCTCAACCGGGGGGGGAGGGTTGGGTTGTTTTACCTCTGAGCGGCACTTTTTTGCACACCATGGGCTAAATGGCCAGGTCGCATGGACCCCGAAGGCTCAGAGAAGGTTGGGGGAGGGGACCCACTGGAATAGCTGTTGGGAGACAGATGGTAGCCTCCCGTCAAGGCCATCCAGCGTGTTCTTTAACGTTGGGTTGTTTTACCTCTGAGCGGCACTTTTTTGCACACCATGGGCTAAATGGCCAGGTCGCATGGACCCCGAAGGCTCAGAGAAGGTTGGGGGAGGGGACCCACTGGAATAGCTGTTGGGAGACAGATGGTAGCCTCCCGTCAAGGCCATCCAGCGTGTTCTTTAACGTTGGGTTGTTTTACCTCTGAGCGGCACTTTTTTGCACACCATGGGCTAAATGGCCAGGTCACATGGACCCCGAAGGCTCAGAGAAGGTTGGGGGAGGGGACCCACTGGAACAGCTGTTGGGAGACAGATGGTAGCCTCCCGTCAAGGCCATCCAGCGTGTTCTTTAACGTGCACAGGGTATGGCTCTCCCGCACACGGGACCACGGCTTAACGTCCCATCCGACGGACGGCTGCCATTCCAAGCCCATCGGTGTCCCCTACTGACCGTGGGCAGGGCGGGGAATTTTGCGGAGATAAATCTCAACGCTGACCCAGCTGGGACTCGAACATGGGAACTACAGATTACGAGCCTGGCGCGCTACCGACTGAGCCACTCCCGCCCCGGAGGGAGGAGATTCGAATCGGTCGTAATGAGTTTTATGTGAAATAAAAGCTCTCGACGTGGGAGTGCCATCTACTACATACTTTAGATAGTTTTAGACCTGCTTTAAAAGAGGGATAGAAACTTTTCTGGGGAGGGGGGGGGGAGAAGGTCGAATCTGCCTAATGGGTTTTATGCGAAATAAAAGCTTGCGACGTGGACAGTGGCAGAGTTGCCATCTGCTCTACATTATAAAAAGGTTCCCACCCGAGAAATGCCGGGTAAATCTGCTAGTGACATAATATTTTAATATTGTCATGAGATATTTTGTAGTTACTAGATATTTTGGCAATCTATTAGAAAAAAAAAATGCAAAAAACCGTTTGAATAAAAAAGAACATATTTTTTCATTTTTCAGATTTTTGTTAAAAATTCATTTTATAAAATAAAATTAAAAAGAATTGTTCTGAAATTATGATAACCTACAAATTATATACTACATTTAGTAAAGCTACTGTTCTTATTCTTAATAAACCAAATTAGTAGAAGTTTATGAAAAACAAATAATCTAATCTTGCTTTGGTTCAGGATAATAGCTCTAGAAATTTGGAAACGCGTTATATTTATTAGCAACTTAATAGTTAATGCTCTATTAATGGAAATGAAAAAAAAAACTATTTTTGAATATATTGGGTTAAAATTAAGAGTTGGATTGGAAATATTTAAATGACTGAAGTTTTGATGTGAGTTTTAGAAATAAATTAAGCATGTAGTGATTATTTAATTGTAATGTAATGATTACAGTAATGACAACTATTGCTTTAGTGAAATTTTTAATACTTCTTAGCTCCGCAGATATTTTCGATGCTTAATGTGTTTTTAATAAGAATTATTTGTAATTGGATTCATCGCACACAAATTTCGCTAACAAAATTATTATTGTTTTCAATTCGATGTAATCGTTTAGGCGGCTAATAAAACATTTTTTGCACGTCTCAAGAAATGTTACGGGAGAAGACTATTCTGTTCATTAACAAAAATTTGAAGTGTACAGTCGCTCAAAAAAGTATCCGAACGCTATGGTTGATTACAGAATTCAGAAAAAATATCTGGCAACGATTTTTTTTTAGAAATTAGCGATCTGGCAACCTTCGTGTCGTGACACGAAGGTTGCCAGATCACTAATTTCTAAAAAAAGAGACATTTTTTTTAGAAATTAGAAGATAGAAAGAAATTAGAGAGAAAGAATTTTTTTAGAAATTAGAAGAAAGAAAGAAATTAGAGAGAAAGAATTTTTTTAGAAATTAGAAGAAAGAAAGAAATTAGAGAGAAAGAATTTTTTTTAGAAATTAGAAGAAAGAAAGAAATTAGAGAGAAAGAATTTTTTTTAGAAATTAGTGATCTGGCAATCTTCGTGTCACGACACGAAGGTTGCCAGATCACTAATTTCTAAAAAAATCATTGCCAGATATTTTTTCTGCATTCTGTAATCAACCATAGGGTTCGGATACTTTTTTGAGCGATTGTACATCTTAACTCCGAGAAAATAGGATCCTTAAAATTCTTTTGATATCTATATTATTGGCTCAGAGTATCTACTGTTATTAGTGATACTGTATTAATCAAAATGTCAAAGTTTCATCAATAACATTACACACAAGCATAGCTTAGTATAGCTGTTTACAATTCTAAGATTTTGCATTTGCATGCCATTAATTTTTGTACTCATTATTAAAATTTCTTGTTAATCAGTGTTTCACTTGACAATAGACAGATATTTAGTATTTCTTTTTCAGTTACGTCCTTGGAGCAGAATTGAATTTAGTACTCATGGCAAAATATACGTTACTGGAGAAAAAGTTGAAATTGTGTCCCAAAGTAAGAGTGTTCATGAAATTTCGGTAAGTATTTTTCTTATCCGTATGATAAAGTATAGCAGAAAAATTATTCATGTTTAAAATTTGAAGTAATCTGCTTTAAATAGCCGTAGAAAAGAATATTTTTTGTACGTTGAAGTTGAGCTCAGAGGTTGAACTGCATCTGAAGTTCAGTTGAGTTGGGTTGTTTTACCTCTGAGCGGCACTTTTTTGCACACCATGGGCTAAATGGCCAGGTCATATGGACAACGAAGGCTCAGAGAAGGTTGGGGGATGGGACCCACTGGAACAGCTGTTGGGAGACAGATGGTAGCCTCCAGTTAAGGCCATCCAGCGTGTTCTTTAACGTTGGGTTGTTTTACCTCTGAGCGGCACTTTTTTGCACACCATGGGCTAAATGGCCAGGTCACATGGACCCCGAAGGCTCAGAGAAGATTGGGGGTGAAGATCCACTGGAACAGCTGTTGGGAGACAGATGGTAGCCTCCCGTCAAGGCCATCCAGCGTGTTCTTTAACATTGGGTTGTTTTACCTCTGAGCGGCACTTTTTTGCACACCATGGGCTAAATGGCCAGGTCACATGGACCCCGAAGGCTCAGAGAAGGTTGGGGGTGGGGACCACTGGAACAGCTGTTGGGAGACAGATGGTAGTCTCCCGTCAAGACCATCCAGCGTGTTCTTTAACGTGCACAGGGTATGGCTCTCCCGCACACGGGGCCACGGCTTAACGTCCCATCTGACGGACGGCGACCTTTCCAAGCCCATCGGTGTCCCTTACTGACCGTGGGCAAAGCGGGGAATTTCGCGGAGATAAATCTCAACGCTGACCCAGCTGGGACTCGAACCTGGGAACTACAGATTACGAGCCTGGCGCGCTACCGACTGAGCCACCCCGCCCCCTGAAGTTCAGTAAAAACTTTCACATATTCATTGACCTTGATCAAATGGGGGGAAAAAATGTTTTCCGACTCCGTGTAAAATCTCCAGCAATTCCTAATCGAATGTAAATTAAATATTTGACATGAAAATTTCAAATATTTTATGAATCCTAAGTTACTGACCGCAAATAAGAACAGAAGTAGTACAAATCAAAAGATAAATTCATGAACCTTCCTGAATAAAAATTTTCTGCTAAATAAGAAAAATAAAAATCAATTTATGGAATGTGCAGTAGAAACAGTTCGTAAGCTATTCTGATGATGGAATTTCGCGCTCTCGCACCAGTAAAGCTTGCGTTCCCCCCAAAAAGTAAAAAGTATGCTCTTTTTAATTTTTGAACACAATTTATAAGATAAAAGAGCATGGAATTTAAAAATTAACAACAGAGATGCATTAACAAAAATATCGGGAGTCTACCGTGTTAATGAATTTAATTCAATATTCACACCTCACTAATTTTAGAAATCAGCTATAATTATATTTTAGAATAAGAAATAAGCCCCCCCCCCCCCCTCTCTCTGAAAAACTGATCCTTGGCTGAGGATTGAACGAGACGGGTAAGCTGAAATGTTTAATGCGAGCCGTGAGGTTTAGCCCCAATATCACCGACAGGCGCGGACTGGTAAGGGGCACTGAACCCTGTAGCGTCCCGGGTCCCTTGGGTTGGGTTGTTTTACCTCTGAGGGCACTTTTTTGCACACCATGGGCTAAATGGCCAGGTCACATGGACCCCGAAGGCTCAGAGAAGGTTGGGGGTGGGGACCACTGGAACAGCTGTTGGGAGACAGATGGTAGCCTCCCGTCAAGGCCATCCAGCGTGTTCTTTAACGTGCACAGGGTATGGCTCTCCCGCACACGGGGCCACGGCTTAACGTCCCATCCGACGGACGGCGACCTTTCCAAGCCCATCGGTGTCCCTTACTGACCGTGGGCAAAGCGGGGAATTTCGCGGAGATAAATCTCAACGCTGACCCAGCTGGGACTCGAACCTGGGAACTACAGATTACGAGCCTGGCGCGCTACCGACTGAGCCACCCCGCCCCCTGAAGTTCAGTAAAAACTTTCACATATTCATTTACCTTGATCAAATGGGGGAAAAAATGTTTTCCGACTCCGTGTAAAATCTCCAGCAATTCCTAATCGAATGTAAATTAAATATTTGACATGAAAGTTTCAAATATTTTATGAATCCTAAGTTACTGACCTCAAATAAGAACAGAAGTAGTACAAATCAAAAGATAAATTCATGAACCTTCCTGAATAAAAATTTTCTGCTAAATAAGAAAAATAAAAATCAATTTATGGAATGTGCAGTAGAAACAGTTCGTAAGCTATTCTGATGATGGAATTTCGCGCTCTCGCACCAGTAAAGCTTGCGTTCCCCCCAAAAAGTAAAAAGTATGCTCTTTTTAATTTTTGAACACAATTTATAAGATAAAAGAGCATGGAATTTAAAAATTAACAACAGAGATGCATTAACAAAAATATCGGGAGACTACCGTGTTAATGAATTTAATTCAATATTCACACCTCACTAATTTTAGAAATCAGCTATAATTATATTTTAGAATAAGAAATAAGCCCCCCCCCCCCCCCCCCTCTCTCTCTGAAAAACTGATCCTTGGCTGAGGATTGAACGAGACGGGTAAGCTGAAATGTTTAATGCGGGCCGTGAGATTTAGCCCCAATATCACCGACAGGCGCGGACTGGTAAGGGGCACTGAACCCTGTAGCGTCCCGGGTCCCTTGGGTTGGGTTGTTTTACCTCTGAGCGGCACTTTTTTGCACACCATGGGCTAAATGGCCAAGTCACATGGACCCCGAAGGCTCAGAGAAGGTTGGGGGAGGGGACCCACTGGAACAGCTGTTGGGAGACAGATGGTAGCCTCCCGTCAAGGCCATCCAGCGTGTTCTTTAACGTGCACAGGGTATGGCTCTTCCTTACACGGCTTAACGTCCCATCCGACGGACGGCGGCCTTTCCAAGCCCATCGGTGTCCCCTACTGACCGTGGGCAGGGCGGGGAATTTTTCGGAGATAAATCTCAACGCTGACCCAGCTGGGACTTGAACATGGGAACTACAGATTACGAGCCTGGCGCGCTACCGACTGAGCCACCCCCGCCCCATAAATATAAGCTGACGAAGGATAGTATGGGTATTTCTTTAAAACAAAAAGCAAGGAAGAAAAGAGAATTTTGTAATTTGCATCTGTCTTTATTGATATGAATAATGAATTTATCTTCCGTTATATGCAGATAAAGACATTTATCTGTCATCATCATCTTCCACCAGCAGAAGTTGCCACGTGGATCATCTTTCTCAGCGCTGGAATCGGAATCCTCTTATTGTTCCTTATAGTGATCATTCTAATAAAGGTACAAAAATTTTTTTAATGATTATAAAATGTTGATTTCAGCCTGAAGTATATTTTTTAGTGGTTATGATGAAGGATGTTTCTGTGATTACAGCTTCACATGTGGGAAAATCACTTCGCAATTCAACATTAATAGTAATTATCCACACGCAGAGCCAATCAAATCTGAGAATGTCACAAATTAAAACATTTAAGTAACTCTGATTTCAGTAATTTGTCAGCAAGCCCGGATCCTGATAAAAGAGGAAGTTGTATTTTTACTTAAGATTATATATTTTTTTTAATCAGAAATTATTCTTGCCGAATGGTATAACATGTTTCCTCCTCAGCGTTTTAGAGGTTGCAACTTTTTTTTACCCCCGCTTTCCGCTTATATTTTCCAGAACAGGGGGAGAGGAGATACATGCTGTTGGATCCCTGTGCTATTTATTATAAATAACCGGACAATCTCATAACTAGTATTACTTTTTATATTATTTTTATCGTTTTGTATCACAGAAGTATTGAAATAAAAAGTTGTAGGTTAATGCTTTTTTTGAAGTTGTTTGTTTTACCTCTGAGCGGCACTTTTTTGCACACCATGGGCTAAATGGCCAGGTCACAAGGACCCCGAAGGCTCAGAGAAAGTTGGGGGAGGGGATCCACTGGAACAGCTGTTGGGAGACAGATGGTAGCCTCCCGTCAAGGCCATCCAGCGTGTTCTTTAACGTGCACAGGGTATGGCTCTCCCGCACACGGGGCCACGGCTTAACGTCCCATCCGACGGACGGCGGCCTTTCCAAGCCCATCGGTGTCCCCTACTGACCGTGGGCAGGGCGGGGAATTTTGCGGAGATAAATCTCAACGCTGACCCAGCTGGGACTCGAACCTGGGAACTACAGATTACGAGCCTGGCACGCTACCGACTGAGCCAACTCCGCCCCTATTTTTGAAGGAAAAAATATTTGAAAATCTATGAAGTATATACAGGTAAATCCCGTTATAACGTGGTGCTGGGGTCCAAAGAATCGTATCGCAATATAAGCGGGATCGCGTTAGCAAAATTTCAAGATATTTTTCGTCATTCAAACTTCGTACATCGGCCAACTATATCAAATTCTCTTTGCCGCTTTTTTGCGCGCTATTAATTGCAATAGAAGGATTCATGGAAAAATCGGAAAAATCAAGAGAACAATATTATTACAAGGAAATTTAAATTAGTATGATATACACCCAATTCTGTTTTTACATGGATTTTTTTACACGATTTTGATTTAACACGGTTTAGAAAAAAATTCCAATTCTCTTTTTACACGATTTAGTTTGATCTAACACGGTTCAAACTGCGCCTTTTTAAAAAACTCCATTTGAATTTAATTCTGAAAAAATATTCCTATTCAAGAAAAAAATTCCTGGAATTTAGATTTATAACAAAGATGCCGGTTTTATGGTCACATTTTTCGAAGTAGTTTTAACATCGAAAATGTACTACAGATACACATTTTGGTGCACTAAAATCGCCAAAATAAAAACTACACTAACATAACTACACAAGTTTTCTCTATTTTGTTCTCTGTTTTATGGAAAAATTGTACAAAACCTACTTCATTCGGAATAAAGTGGCAATATTGAGTTCCGGAAATTCTCCACAATTTTATCTTCAATACATACGTTAGTCTTGGTCTCTCATTTTGTGTTTAAAGTTAGAAATATTTAGAAGTTTAATAGAAGAAATCGAAAAAAATTTTGCTTTGTTTTTGCGCAGTTTTGTGTGTGTAATATAAATTTATTAAATTTTGCTAATAGGTAATTTACAATTTTTCATCATCTGATTTATTAACTACAATTCAAACATTTTTTGTAAACCTTAACACGATGTCGGATAATTCAATTGATGGAGGTCCCACTCACTGTAGGTTTCATTAAACAAGGGCTTCAAAGAGTTAGTGGGGCGGGGGTAGCTCAGTCGGTAGCGCGCCAGGCTCGTAATCTGTAGTTCCCAGGTTCGAGTCCCAGCTGGGTCAGCATTGAGATTTATCTCCGCAAAATTCCCCGCCCTGCCCACGGTCAGTAGGGGACACTGATGGGCTTGGAAAGGCCGCCGTCCGTCGGATGGGACGTTAAGCCGTGGCTCGTGTGCGGGAGAGCCATACCCTGTGCAGGTTAAAGAACACGCTGGATGGCCTTAACGGGAGGCTACCATCTGTCTCCCAACAGCTGTTCCAGTGGGTCCCCTACCCCAACCTTCTCTGAGCCTTCGGGGTCCATGTGACCTGGCCATTTAGCCCATGGTGTGCAAAAAAGTACCGCTCAGAGGCAAAACAACCCAACGTTAAAGAACACGCTGAATGGCCTTGACGGGAGGCTACCATCTGTCTCCCAACAGCTGTTCCAGTGGGTCCCCTCCCCCAACCTTCTCTGAGCCTTCGGGGTCCATGTGACCTGGCCATTTAGCCCATTGTGTGCAAAAAAGTGCCGCTCAGAGGTAAAACAACCCAACGTTAAAGAACACGCTGGATGGCCTTGACGGGAGGCTACCATCTGTCTCCCAACAGTTGTTCCAGTGGGTCCCCTCCCCCAACCTTCTCTGAGCCTTCGGGGTCCATGTGACCTGGCCATTTAGCCCATGGTGTGCAAAAAAGTGCCGCTCAGAGGTAAAACAACTCAACCCAAAGAGTTAGTAAATTGGAAAGTCATTTTCTTACCCATGATCCCATTGTCGAACGAGCTGAGTAGTTTAAACGTGAACTGAAGTCAGGTATGGCGCGTTATCAAGAATTACACAAAGATCTAGTCAAAGCAGGATCTCAACGATTGATTACAGAGTTCGTTGTCAAAACTAATCAAACTTCAGAATCACTGGAAACAAGTGATAATTTGGTTCCCCATGCCACAGAGAGAATTTCACCATTGGAGTATGAACACGACAGCCAAAATGTTTCAAGCGATGAAAGTGATTGAATTCCAGTCTTACGCAAAACGAATACGTCTCTAGTCAGAAAGTGACAACGAATAAAATCTAGTCAATAAGCATATGCAAGTCATATTTTTTAGCAGTTTTGCATTCTTGGGCTCGGTTGTTTTACCTCTGAGCGGCACTTTTCTGCACACCATGGGCTAAATGGCCAGGTCACATGGACCCCGAAGGCTCAGAGAAGGTTGGGGGAGGGGACCCACTGGAATAGCTGTTGGGAGACAGATGGTAGCCTCCCGTCAAGGCCATCCAGGGTGTTCTTTAACGTTGTTATTGTATTGATTTGTTTTACCTCTGAGCGGCACTTGTTTGCACACCATACGCTAAATGGCCAGGTCACATGGACCCCGAAGGCTCAGAGAAGGTTGGGGGAGGGGACCCACTGGAAAAGCTGTTGGGAGACAGATGGTAGCCTCCCGTCAAGGCCATCCAGCGTGTTCTTTAACGTTGGGTTGTTTTACCTCTGTGCGGCACTTTTTTGCACACCATGGGCTAAATGGCCAGGCCACATGGACACCGAAAGCTCAGAGAAGGTTGGGGGAGGGGACCCACTGGAATAGCTGTTGGGAGACAGATGGTAGCCTCTCGTCAAGGCCATCCAGCGTGTTTTTTAACGTTGGGTTGTTTTACCTCTGAGCGGCATTTTTTTGCACACCATGGGCTAAATGGCCAGGTCACATGGACCCCGAAAGCTCAGAGAAGGTTGGGGGAGGGGACCCACTGGAACAGCTGTTGGGAGACAGATGGTAGCCTCCCGTCAAGGCCATCCAGCGTGTTCTTTAACGTGCACAGAGTATGGCTCTCCCGCACACGGGGCCACGGCTTAACGTCCCATCCGACGGACGGCGGCCTTTCCAAGCACATCGGTGTCCCGTACTGACCGTGGACAGGGCGGGGAATTTTGCGGAGATAAATCTCAGCGCTGACCCAGCTGGGACTCGAACCTGGGAACTACAGATTACGAGCCTGGCGCGCTACCGAATGAGCCACCCCCGCCCCTTTGCATTCTTGAATTAGTGACATATTATTTTCTTAATGAAGGACAATTTACTTTATATACGTACATATAATTATCTTTATAAGTTTATAAAATAAAAAATGTATTTAAATAAATAAAAATCAAATAATGATTTAATTAACGATTTTGACATGATTTCTTTGAAAACAACTTATTATTTTTACTGTGTTTTAACGTCTGGAACCAATCTTCTATATTTTCATATGCACTGTATTTTTTTAACACGGTTTTTTCGGGAACCTACCTACCGTTTAAAAACAGAATTGTGTGTATTGCACTGTTTCAATCATGTGGTGACGTAAGATTAATTATTTAAAAACAATAATAAAGTTTATATGATAAACACACATATTTGGTTACCATTTTTAGCTTTCCACGTGTCAGTTTGCTCATTTGAAATACAAATCAAACGGATGTTGCCAACCAAAGGTTACAAGTAAATGAATCAACTGCCGGTATTCTTTCGGGTTGGGTTGTTTTACCTCTGAGCGGCACTTTTTTGCACATCATGGGCTAAATGGCCAGGTCACATGGACCCTGAAGGCTCAGAGAAGGTTGGAGGAGGGGACCCACTGGAACAGCTGTTGGGAGACAGATGGTAGCCACCCGTCAAGACCATCCAGCGTGTTCTTTAACGTTGGGTTGTTTTACCTCTGAGTGGCACTTTTTTGCACACCATGGGCTAAATGGCCAGGTCACATGGACCCCGAAGGCTCAGAGAAGGTTGGGGGAGGGGACCCACTGGAACAGCTGTTGGGAGACGGATGGTAGCCTCCCGTCAAGACCATCCAGCGTGTTCTTTAACGTTGGGTTGTTTTACCTCTGAGTGGCACTTTTTTGCACACAATGGGCTAAATGGCCAGGTCACATGGACCCCGATGACTCAGAGAAGGTTGGGGGTGGGGACCCACTGGAACAGCTGTTGGGAGACAGATGGTAGCCTCCCGTCAAGACCATGCAGCGTGTTCTTTAACGTTGGGTTGTTTTACTTCTGAGTGGCACTTTTTTGCACACAATGGGCTAAATGGCCACGTCACATGGACCCCGAAGGCTCAGAGAAGGTTGGGTGAGGGGACCCACTGGAACAGCTGTTGGGAGACAGATGGTAGCCTCCCGTCAAGGCCATCCAGCGTGTTCTTTAACGTGCACAGGGTATGGCTCTCCCGCACACGGGGCCACGGCTTAACGTCCCATCCGACAGACGGCGGCCTTTTCAAGCCCATCGGTGCCCCCTAGTGACCGTGGGCAGGGCGGGGAATTTTGCGGTGATAAATCTCAACTCTGACCCAGCTGGGACTCGAACCTGGGAATTACAGATTACGACCTGGCGCGCTACCGCCTGAGCCAGCCCCGCCCCATATGTTAGAAGAACAAGTTTTGAAACCTATAAGACAGAAAGAAAGTAAGACATACAAGAAAGGAATTCTACTCGCTCTAATCATCCTCTTCCTTCCTTATTTTATCCTAGATACTCACTTGATTCGTAGTAATTCCTTTCGTAAATTTATACGATACTTATTCGATCATTAGCTCTGTATTTAGAGTATAAGAAATTGACCACAAAAGAATACGAAGAAAAACATTCGGTTTCTTCATATTTTTTATTGGAAATAAATTGGTAAGTACGAATTTATTATTTCCATTTCGCATTTTAATTACTGTATTGAACAAACGTAATGAAACTGAAAAGACAGCTAATACCCAGTTCATTTTGGGGCGGGGGTGGCTCAGTCGGTAGCGCGCCAGGCTCGTAACCTGTACTTCCCAGGTTCGAGTCCCAGCTG
This sequence comes from Ryuthela nishihirai, assembly GCA_038380435.1. Lineage (NCBI taxonomy): Eukaryota > Metazoa > Arthropoda > Arachnida > Araneae > Heptathelidae > Ryuthela > Ryuthela nishihirai. The sequence continues at coordinate 82,805 of JAWZYU010000376.1, read as the reverse complement.
GGTCAGCGTTGAGATTTATCTCCGCAAAATTCCCCGCCCTTCCCACGGTCAGTAGGGGACACCGATGGGCTTGGAAAGGCCGCCGTCCGTCGGATGGGACGTTAAGCCGTGGCCCCGTATGTGGGAGAGCCATACCCTGTGCACGTTAAAGAACACGCTGGATGGCCTTGACGGGAGGCTACCATCTGTCTCCCAACAGCTGTTCCAGTGGGTCCCCTCCCCTAACCTTCTCTGAGCCTTCGGGGTCCTTGTGGCCTGGCCATTTAGCCCATGGTGTGCAAAAAAGTGCCGCTCAGAGGTAAAACGACCCAACGTTAAAGAACACGCTGGATGGCCTTGACGGGAGGCTACCATCTGTCTCCCAACAGCTGTTCCAGTGGGTCCCCTCCCCCAACCTTCTCTGAGCCTTCGGGGTCCTTGTGGCCTGGCCATTTAGCCCATGGTGTGCAAAAAATTGCCGCTCAGAGGTAAAACAACCCAACCCTAGATTACATTTTATATCTACAACTTTGTCAACATCCTTTGCTTCCGTATTTTTTTCCCACAATCACTGCAGGAAGAAAGTATCCGTGTTCTCCTCTCAGAAGATGAACTTTTATATAAGATGAATTTCCCTCATTAATAGCATTATCTTGTCCTCTGAAGAGGAGGCGATTAAACACCTAGTCTTCTCCAGAAGCAAAAATCGTGCTATTAAATGTTTCACGATCATTCCAATTGTAATACTATACTTTTGCTTCATTCGAACCAAAACGTTTTTAACTTATTCTAGTCCTAAGTTTAAGATTTAATCTTATTTCGGATGTTTAAGTGCCAAATGACTATGTAAAAAGTTTTTTAATAAACTCTGTCTTCAATATTTTTCTATTACAATAAAAGTAGGAGATTTCTTCAAGTTATTACCCTACATTGAAATAAATGATAAATAGCCCTTTTTTGGAGAGTATCCCATTTATGCTGCATTTCCAGGAACCATCTATCTCGTAACTATAAAACCAAAGTGTAATTGTAAAAAATAAATAAATACCCCCTCAAGCAGCTGCTTGCCACAGAGGTCTGACAGGAGCCTGTCAGTTTATATGCCACAGTAGAAGATCTGAGAGGATGGCAGGACCTCAGCAGAAAAACAATACGACATCCATGCCTTATCCGGGGCTCGAACCCAGGTCCCGTAGATCAGTAGCCAAGCGTGCTAACCTCTCGGCCAAGTAAAATTTATATTTCAACTTTCCAAATATAACTCAATGCTACAGCTATCATTTAGTTAAATAGTAGCAAAGCGAATAACAAAAAATATTGAATAATATATCTTTACTTTTTCAGTTTGGATTCTTCAAGCGTCAGAGAGAGAGAATGATGATGTCAGCTGTGGTGATGAAAGAAGAAACCGCGAATGAATTGGCAGTGGATGAAATGAAGGAGAATGACTTTTTCTCAGGACACACTAATCATGCTATCAATCATACATAAAACGTAAAAAAACGTCGAACCCTCTTAATGAACACAGTTCTTCTAGTTCTTGTAGTACTAACAGTTTAATAAAGTTGTCGCATATTGTGTTCTTTAGTACCATTACACTGTCAGTTTTTATTCACGAACTGCTATCAGTCGCTATATTTTTCATGTGACTTCCACATGTCATTGGGGTGGGGGTGGCTCAGTCGGTAGCGCGCCAGGCTCGTAATCTGTAGTTCCCAGGTTCGAGTCCCAGCTGGGTCAGCGTTGAGATTTATCTCCGCAAAATTCCCCGCCCTGCCCACGGTCAGTAGGGGACACCGATGGGCTTGGAAAGGCCGCCGTCCGTCGGATGGGACGTTAAGCCGTGGCTCCGTGTGCGGGAGAGCCATATCCTGTGCACGTTAAAGAACACGCTGGATGGCCTTGACGGGGGGCTACCATCTGTCTCCCAACAGCTGTTCCAGTGGGTCCCCTCCCCCAACCTTCTCTGAGCCTTCGGGGTTCATGTGACCCAGCCATTTAGCCCATGGTGTGCAAAAAAGTGCCGCTCAGAGGTAAAACAACGCAATCCAAATGACAATTAATCATCTATACTCATTAATATATATATAACCTACAAGTGCCTACCTGTGATTGTCTATTATTCACTACCCCCTTTGATTTGTACTCTCCTAAAAAGGGGCAAATGTGAAAGGCATTTTCTTCTATATATCTTCCGAATGCGAGGGCCTACAGTTACAAGTTTGGTGCGAAATGAAAGCTCATATGAGGACCTCATAAAGTAGTTCGATTTATATCCCCCGTCCCCAACATTATCCGTCTTCCGAACGGAAATTTACTGGCATCGACCTTAACTAGGAGTATCTCAAATTAAAGCTTGTGATGTCACCAATTTCATAGATTACCTCAAACACGACTCCAGAGAAAGAGATAGAGAAAAACGTGTTGAGACGATGTTTATAAGTCATATACTTAAATAAGGTTTCTCAAGGTTGGGTTATTTTACCTCTGAGCGGCACTTTCTTGCACACCATGGGCTAAATGGCCAGGTCACATGGACCCCGAAGGCTCAGAGAAGGTTGGGGGAGGGGAACCACTGGAACAGCTGTTGGGAGACAGATGGTAGCCTCCCGTCAAGGCCATCCAGCGTGTTCTTTAACGTTGGGTTATTTTACCTCTGAGCGGCACTTTTTTTGCACACCATGGGCTAAATGTCCAAGTCACAAGGACCCCGAAGGCTCAGAGAAAGTTGGGGGAGGGGACCCACTGGAACAGCTGTTGGGAGACAGATGGTAGCCTCCCGTCAAGGCCATCCAGCGTGTTTTTTAACGTTGCGTTGTTTTACCTCTGAGCGGCACTTTTTGCATACCATGGGCTAAATGGCCAGGTCATATGGACCCCGAAGGCTCAGAGAAGGTTGGGGGAGGGGACCCACTGGAACAGCTGTTGGGAGACAGGTGGTAGCCTCCCGTCAAGGCCATCCAGCGTGTTTTTTAACGTTGGGTTGTTTTACCTCTGAACGGCACTTTTTTGCACAAAATGGGCTAAATGGCCAGGTCACATGGACCCCGAAGGCTCAGAGAAGGTTGGGGGAAGGGTCCCACTGGAACAGCTGTTGGGTGACATATGGTAGCCTCCCGTCAAGGCCGTCCAGCGTGTTCTTTAACGTTGGGTTGTTTTACCTCTGAGCGGCACTTTTTTGCACACCATGGGCTAAATGGCCAGGTCATATGGACCCCGAAGGCTCAGAGAAGGTTGGGGGAGGGGACCCACTGGAACTGCTGTTGGGAGACAGATGGTAGCCTCCCGTCAAGGCCATCCAGCGTGTTCTTTAACGTGCACAGGGTATGGCTCTCCCGAACACGGTGCCACGGCTTAACGTCCCATCCGACGGATGGCGGCTTTTCGAAGCCCCTCCGTGTCCCCTACTGACCGTGGGCAGGGCAGTAAATTTTGCGGAGATAAATCTTAACACTGACCCAGCTGGGACTCGAACCTGGGAACTACAGATTACGAGCCTGACGCGCTACCGACTGAGCCACCCCCACCCCAGCTTTCTCAAGACAGATGTTTTTAGTGACATTGAAAAAATATGAATAAAAAATGCATATTTTTCTATAGGGTCCTAAATATTAGAAAACAAACCTTAAACATATCGTTAGTGCAATCAGTCAATCAATTGGTATTCAAAAGCAGATAATGCGCCGACAATCTTGTTTAGTACGTAAACTGGCGAACTATCTTCCTTTGAAATGAATGCGAATTCAGTGACTGATGCACCATCGATATGCTTTAGGTTTATTTTCTACTTTTTAGGGCGCATATAGGGAGAGAGGAATTTTATACTTTTTTTTCCACTCAATGGCAGTGGCGCCTCGTGAACAAAATTTGTGGTTGGGCACTTTGCCAAATATAGAGAGGGCCCCCGAGACAGAAAAAAATTTTTAGCTGACGCCTTGTATTGAACTGAACTGAATCGGACTGAAAAATGTCTCATAACATATATATAGTCTTTTTTTTTTTACCGTATATTCCTAATTCTTTTCATTTGGTATTTGACGGTTTGTGTGTTTATCGAAACAGTTGTTACACCATAACTTCCGAACGCGATGAAGAAACTTTGTAATTTATGCGTCAAAGGAAAGCTTTGTAACGCGATTAGTGTCACAAGCTATAAAAAAGGAAACCCCATACTTTCACACACCCCTAAAATGGGGGAAATGTGGAAACTATTATTCCACTAAATCTACATAACGCGAGTGCCGAAAGTAACAAATTGTATATCAAAGGAAAGCTTGGATGTGGGAAGAGTTTTGGGTAACAAAAACATACCCCCCCTTGCTTTCTTCCCCCTAAAAATAGAAATGCGAAAATCGTTCTATTCTATTTTCGAACGCGAGGCCATACAATTTCGAATTTAGGTGTCAAACGAAATCTCATCCCGACGTAACATCTTTTGAAATTTGACCCCCCACTATTCTACTCCCTGAAAAATTTTCAGCATTTTCTTATCAAAAAGTTAGGATTTATTTACCAGATAATCAGGGGGGAGAATGATGGCCGCAAAATTCATAACCTGTAATTCCCAGTTCTCTCTTGCGTATCAAGTTTCTTTTAAGGATGATATAAACATTAATAACTAAATCCCTTAATGGGCATGGAAGTCGGAGCGAACCATAGTTAGCCTGGTCACGAACCTTTAAAGCTTCTCTGAACAAACACACCTAAATACAGCTTATAAATAGGCTATGAAAGTCCAACCAGATAAGGAGAGGGGATGGCTCAGTCGAAATCTGGAGTTCCTAGGTTCGAGTCCCACTTGGACAAGCGTTGAGATTTATCTCCGAAAATATGCCAATCCTGCCCCTCGGTCAGTAGGGATACTTATGAATGGAAATACTGACATAAGTGACTTTCATCCATTAAATCGGACGTTAAGCCGTGACACAGTGTGCGGGGGGGGGGGGGGGGGGGGGGGCTCAGTAGGTAGCGCGCCAGGCTCGTAATCTGTAGTTCCCAGGCTCGAGTCCCAGCTGGGTCAGCGTTGAGATTTATCTCCGCAAAATTCCCCCGCCCTGCCCACGGTCAGTAGGGGACACCGATGGGCTTGGAAAGGCCGCCGTCCGTCGGATGAGACGTTAAGCCGTGGCCCCGTGTGTGGGAGAGCCATACCCTGTGCACGTTAAAGAACACGCTGGATGGCCTTGACGGGAGGCTACCATCTGTCTCCCAACAGCTGTTTCAGTGGGTCCCCTCCCCAACCTTCTCTGAGCCTTCGGGGTCCGTGTGACCTGGCCATTTAGACCATGGTGTGCAAAAAAGTGCCGCTCAGAGGTAAAAACCAACCCAACCCAACTGATTGGTCAATTTTCATCGAGTCAATGAGAATATTTGTATTTGACAGATTCTCGAGAACTGTCAGTCCAGGAAACATCTCAGTTCTGTCTCCAGGTGTACATTATTGTATGATGGCTCTCAGGTTCGATTCCTGCAGTTTCATGAAATACTTTCACAGCGCCAGTTGGATCTCAAACGTTGCCTCATAACCAGAAATTTAGGGATAGCATTGGGATTCATATTATCCACATTATATTAAATCACTGAACTCGAAATTCCAAGAACACTGCGTCTGCGACGAGGGAGTGGTAGCGACGAGGGAGTGGTAGCGACGGAAAGTGCTCTAGACCTTCTAGTTCAAGTGCGTTTCTACTGCAAATCTCGGGCTAGCCGCAAACCTGGGTCGTGTGGGTCGCATTCTGGTGGACTTAGTTTACAGCTTTTAGTCAACGTGACTTCTAGGTATGTGTCAATATTGAAAATTTCCCTTGTATGGGGGTAGGGGGGGGCCTCAGTCGATAGCGCGCCAGCTGCGTAATCTGAAGTTCCCAGGTTCGAGTCCCAGCTAGGCCAGCGTTGAGAATTATCTCCGTAAAACTCCTCGGTGAGTAGAGGGCACCGATGGACTTGAAAAGGCCACCGTCCTTCTAATGGGATGTTAATCTGTGGCGCCGTGTGCGGGAGCGGCATACTCTGTGCACGTTAAAGAACACGGTGGATGGCCTTGACGGGAGGCTACCATCTGTCTCCCAACAGCTGTTCCAGTGGGTCCCCTCCCCCAACCTTCTCTTAGCCTTCGGGGTCCATATGACCTGGCCATTTAGTCCATGGTGTGCAAAAAAGTGCCGCTCAGAGGTAAAACAACCCAACGTTAAAGAACACGCTGGATGGCCTTGACGGGAGGCTACCATCTGTCTCCCAACAGCTGTTCCAGTGGGTCCCCTCCCCCAACCTTCTCTGAGCCTTCGGGGTTCATGTGACCAGGCCTTTTAGTCCATGGTGTGCAAAAAAGTGCCGCTCAGAGGTAATACAACCCAACGTTAAAGAACACGCTGGATGGCCTTGACGGGAGGCTACCATCTGTCTCCCAACAGCTGTTCCAGTGGGTCCCCTCCCCCAACCTTCTCTGAGCCTTCGGGGTCCATGTGACCAGGCCTTTTAGTCCATGGTGTGCAAAAAAGTGCCGCTCAGAGGTAATACAACCCAACCCTTTACGGGGAGGGGGGGTAAGGCTCATCGGTAGAGCACTACGTTCGAAATCTGTAGGTTCTAGTTCGAATCGAAACTGTATGCTCGTTGAAAACTTTCTCTGCTGACTCTTTTCATGAATGTCTGCGAGAAAGAGGACGCTGAAAGGGTTGCCGTCCGTCAGATGAAAGATTAAGCCGTGATTCCTTATACAGGATAACCATCTATTATGCACGTTAAAGAACACGCTGGATGATCGTGACGGGAGGTTTCCCTCTGTCTGCTAACAGCTATCCGGTATGTCCCCTTCCCCCCAACATTCTCTGAGCCCTTTTAGCGGTTTTACGTCTCAGTGGCACTTTTATGCCCACAATGAGCTAAATGGCCAGGTCACAAGGACCCCAATAACTCAGAAAAGGTTGTCGGTAGAGAACCTACTAGACAGCTGTTGGGAGACAGATGGTAGCTTCCCGTCAAGGCCATTCAGCATGTTCTTTAACGTGCACAAGATATGGCCCTCCCGCACAAGAAATCACGGCTTAACGTCCCATCCGACGGACGGAGACCTTTTCAAACCCATTGCTGTCACCTACAGGTACCTACCTACATTGGCCCAGCTAGGGCTCGATATCCTGTGAACTACTGATTACGAGCCTGGAGCAATACCGTCTGGGTCGCCTCCGCCCGGCTCGCTGAGTCCTTTTTATTTGGCCATTCAGCCCATTGTATGCAAATAAGTGCCACTCACAGCTAAAACAATTCGCCTGCATTCCCTTTCACTAATCGACTAACCCCCAAGACGTATATAAGCACCTGTCCTACCCATTCAGTGGTTTGAAAAGTATCAATTGGTGTCATCGTTACAGAGAATCAGATATTCTTTTTAGTCATAATCTTATTGTTTTAAAGCCGATTTTTTATGTATTGCTTAATGTCGTAAATTCTTCAAGCAGATTTTTTATGACTTAATTTTTTGAAGCAGATTTTTTATGACGTAATTTTTTAAAGCAGTTTTTTTATGACGTAATTTTTTGAAGCAGTTTTTTATGACTTAATTTTTTGAAAGATTTTTTTATGTATTGCTTAACGTCTCCATGTTAACTGCTGGGTCTCTTTTCAACCGATTCTGGAGCGTGCACCTAGTAATCCATTTCCATCCCTGGTTAGGTCTCCTGAATTTAATCGTATTGCATATTATATAGTAGTAGAGTGATTTTTAAATTTCAATTTTTAAAAATCTCGCCGTTTCATTAATTCTGAAATGCTATACTGATGCTGAAAAGCTGGTGACGTATCGTGACATTGGAAGATTGCTTGTTGCCATGTTTTCTAAGACGGGGAAACGGGAAGCTCAGGTTGATTATATGTACGTGATGACTCTGGTAAGTAATCTATTAATTTGTACGAATTAAAATTAACCTCGCAGCTCCACAGCTGACAGTATGAGTAGAATACTTGGAACTAACCTCTTTCCTAATAGAGTTAAGTAGTCCTAGCAATGACTTTTAATCGGGGGAGGCTCAGTCGGTAGCGCGCCACGCTCCTAATCTGCAGTTCCCAGTTTCGAATCCCATCTGGGTCAGCATGAGAAGCTTTGTGAGGAAGGCGAGACTCAGCAGAAAGACAAGAAAGGAAACAGCCATACCATATCCGGGGCTCGAACCCAGATTCCTTTACTCTGCAGACAAGTACGTTAACCATCTAGTTTTGCCAAATTTTAGATGAAAATTTCTTTACCTAAATATTATAGCCTACTCCCAATAATTTGGGGCGGGGGTGGCTCAGTAGGTAGCGCGCCAGGCTCGTAGTCTGTAGTTCCCAGGTTCGAGTCCGAGCTGGGTCAGCGTTGAGATTTATAAATAAAAAAAATAATAATAAATACCCCCTCAAGCAGCTGCTTGCCACAGAGGTCTGACAGGAGCCTGTCAGTTTATATGCCACAGTAGAAGGTCTGAGAGGATAGCAGGACCTCAGCAGAAAAACGACACATACATCCATGCCTTACCCGGGGCTCGAACCCAGGTCCCTTAGATCAGTAGCCAAGCGCGCTAACCACTCTGCCATATCTCCGCAAAATTCCCCGCCCTTCCCACGGTCAGTAGGGGACACCGATGGGCTTGGAAAGGCCGCCGTCCGTCGGATGGGACGTTAAGCCGTGGCCCCGTGTGCGGGAGAGCCATACCGTGTGTACGTTAAAGAACACTCTGGATGGCCTTGACGGGAGGCTACCATCTGTCTTCCAACAGCTGTTCCAGTGGATCCCCTCCCCCAACCTTCTCTGAGCCTTCGGGGTCATGTGATCTGGCCATTTAGCCCATTGTTGCAAAAAAGTGCCGCTCAGAGGTAAAACAACCCAACCCAATAATTTATTTTCTATGATATCTGAGGATGATCCCCCCCCCCCCTTTTCTGAGGATGACCATCCCAGCTGGGTCAGCGTTGAGATTTATCTCCGCAAAATTCCCGCACTGCCCACGGTCAGTATAGGACACCGATGGGCTTGAAAGGCAGCCGTCCGTCGGATGGTACGCTAAGCAGTTGCGCCGTGTTGGGAGAGTCATATCCTGTGCATGTTAAAGAACACGCTGGATGGATTTGATGGGAAGCTACCATCTGTCTCCCAACAGCTGTTCCAGTGGGTCCCCTCCCCCAACCTTCTCTGAGCTTTCGGGGTCCTTGTGACCTGGCCATTTAGCCCATGGTGTGCAAAAATGTGCAGAAAATTTATTACAAACTTGCACTTTTAAAATCTTTTCTCAGACCGAAGAAATTAAGACTTTTCCCATTGCCAGACACAATGGGAAGCAAGAGAATTTTTGTCCGCGAATCAGTCAATAGTAAATACACAGAGTACCCATTTATTTGAAAATCAAAAAACTGAATATTTTGAAAAAAATATTTCCCTATATACCGTTGATTTTTTTTTGTTCAGCGAATTTGATGTCAGTTTCATCTCTGGTATTATTTCGTGGCTACACAACTGCATTAAGCGGCAATCCCATTCAGTGGAAACGATAGGAAATTATTCATAAAACAAAAGACATTTCCCCTTAAACAACTGCTTGGTAGAGAAGTCTGTTCGTAAAATACGCCATAGAGAAAGTCTATGAGCAAGGGTTGGGTTGTTTTACCTCTGAGCGGCACTTTTTTGCACACCATGGGCTAAATGGCCAGGTCACACGGAACCCGAAGGCTCAGAGAAGGTTGGGGGAGGGGACCCACTGGAACAGCTGTTGGGAGACAGATGGTAGCCTCCCGTCAAGGCCATCCAGCATGTTCTTTAACGTTGGGTTGTTTTACCTCTGAGCGGCACCTTTTTGCACACCATGGGCTAAATGGTCAGGTCACATGGACCCCGAAGGTTCAGAGAAGGTTTGGGAAGGGGACCCACTGGAACAGCTGTTGGGAGACAGATGGTAGCCTCCCGTCAAGGCTATCCAGCGTGTTCTTTAACGTTGGGCGGCACTTTTTTGCACACCATGGGCTAAATGGCCAGGTCACAAGTACCCCGAAGGTTCAGAGAAGGTTTGGGAAGGGGACCCACTGGAACAGCTGTTGGGAGACAGATGGTAGCCTCCCGTCAAGGCCATCCAGCGTGTTCTTTAACGTGCACAGGGTATGGCTCTCCCGCACACGGGGCCACGGCTTAACGTCCGATCCGACGGACGGCGGCCTTTCCAAGCCCATCGGTGTCTCCTACTGACCGTGGGCAGGGCGGGGAATTTTGCGGAGATAAATCTCAACGCTGACCCAGCTGGGACTCGAACCTGGGAACTACAGATTACGAGCCTGGAGCGCTACAGACTGAGCCACCCCCACCCCCTGTGAGCAAGGGAAGACCTCAGCAATTAAAACTTGAAATGCGTTTTATATTAAACTAAACCATATTGAAGTAGTGGGAGTAGCGAATTCCTTTTTTCTCCACTAAGATGGTGCCAAATATGTTCTTCGACCAGTCGGTAGCGTGTCAGGCCCGTAATCTCCACTTCAGAGTGTCACCTAGGCCAGCGTTGAGACTTAATAGTGCTGATTCGAGAAGTAAATGCTGTATTTGTCTACGGAACACGGTAAATAACGATTACAGATTTGATTAAAATAATATATTGATTAAAATATGACAAATAATGAATACCGAATATAAATTCGTTTTATTTTCGTGGGCAGTGCCCCAGGTGGCCTAATGAATGGAGCCGCCAATGAATAAATACATATCGTTAACATAAAAGTATAAAGGAAAAACTGAGACAGGAACGAAAGAAAATTTTTCTTGATTTTTGTTTTTTCGACTTGCTCTAGATACCAGCGCCATTCTCTAGACTAGGGGTTCTCGACGTGGGGTACCAGGTAAAATTTTTTGGGGTACGCCGTGAGAGCTCAAAAGTCGCTAGATCCGGTAACAAAGTAGAAATAACTATTGTTATACTATAACTATAGTTTTATCTATCTATACAAGGGGTACGCCAGTTACATACACATTTCCAGGGGGTACTTGAAGCATAAAAGGTTGAGAACCACTGATATATGTTTTATTTTATTCCCATTGTTATACTATAACTATCGTTTTATCTATCTATACGAGGGGTACGCCAGTTACATACACGTTTCCAGGGGGTACGTGAAGCATAAAAGGTTGAGTCACTGCTCTAGACATATTTTCTTACTGGTACGACTCGCGTACCAATCGTTTTTAAAAGGTTAAGACGAATTTCTGAAGTAATTACATCCATCGCCTTGTTGGTTTTTCTGTTCATATTTTCACTTTCTGAATCAAAGTTAGATGAAAGTGGTTCAGCAAAAGAAACTGCTTCGAAACATACCAACTGACTTGAATTTGTTAACAGATGGCGTTTCTTTTTAATTAACTGTTAAACTAAGACAGAACACAGGAGATGATCCTATTGTTCTCGTGGTTTGTTTCTTGAAGGAGAGACTCCTAATCTGTGGCTTATGGCAAAGCTGGTGGGAGGGAATCTCTAATATTGGATCGCTTCTTTCCAGACGGAATTGTAATCCCCAAAGATCTGTTGCGGACAAAGTCCTTGGGTGTGTCAATGTCTCAGCAGCTGCCATCTTTTAAAAAGGCTTTCTTATTTCTTTCCCTCCCCACTCCCCAAGTGGAAAGTGACTCTGAAGTCTGTTCCAGTAACTGCTTGCAAAAGAGTTGGGCCAGTTGAGAAACAGTTATTCCATCATTTTACAACTGGTGAGTAGAAAGTCTTAGGTTAATAATGCATATGCTCTCTCGCTATATGACAGTATTCAATATTTTTATCAGATTTTAAATGTTATTATTGCTGTTCGTGTTGTCTTTCCGATCGAGTCTTCCCTTCCTCACAGATCAGCATGTCCCCTCTTTGGGAATGTTAATAATGGCAATTTGAAATGTGTTAGCCATTGTTCATTTTCTACATATATACGTTATATTTTTAGTAACTTTAAAAATGACTTGTTGTATAAAAATGCAAAATCTGAGTGGTCAAAGTATAGTGAAATAAAAAGAAAAAAGAGAAAAAATATAACTGATCTTAGTATGTATAACCAAGCGCCAATAGCCATATTGGTTCTAGATGAAATTTACAATACTTCACATCAATAAAAAAAATATACCCCCTCAAGCAGCTGCTTGCCACAGAGGTCTGACAGGAGTCTCAGTTTATATGCCATAGTAGGTCTGAGAGGATGGCAGGACCTCAGCAGAAAAACGACACATACATCCATGCCTTACCCGGGGCTCGAACCCAGGTCCCTTAGATCAATAGCCAAGCGCGCTAACCACTCGGCCATCAATACAAAATAAAAATTGAAAAGTTTAGTATTCAAACATTATATAAATCTAATATATAAAGAAGAAAGTTTGTTTCTCTGTCCGCTTATGCACTCAGCCCCCAGAAGAGCTAGACACCAAACTTTGCATAAACATTCCCTTCACCCAGGGGAAGAATATAGGCTATGTGCGAACTCGCTGGGGTCAACCAAAATCGGGATGGGAGGGTTTGAACTTCTCAATCCCTATAGACCTAGCATTAACGGTGAAAGGTGATTTAAAATAATTATTGCCACCAATGAATTTGAAAAAGGAATATATCAAACTAAACTAATTTCTCATTTCGCGTGATTAAACATTAACAGTTGGAAGTTATTCAAAGCAACTGTTGCTACCATTTAATGGGACGGGGTGGCTCAGTCGGTAGCGCGCCAGGCTCGTAATCTGCAGTTCCCAGGTTCGAGTCCCAGCTGGGTCAGCATTGAGACTTATCTCCGTGTGCGGGAGAACTATACCTTGTGTACGTTAAAGAACACACTGTATGACCTTGACGAGAGGCTACCATCTCTCCCAACAGCTGTTCCAGTGGGTCTCCTCCCCCAACTTTCTCTGAGCCTTCGGCGGTCCATGTGACCTGGCCATTTTTAGCCCATGGTGTGCAAAAAAGCTCCGCTCAGAGGTAAAACAATTCAAAAACCCAAGGCATATTGTATCCGAGCAACTCTTGTGGGTACGATGTGATTTGAAAAGTTCGATTATCTGAGAAAGGAAATTCCGGTTTTTGGTTTGGAAACTTCTGACGTGAGGAGGATTATGGGTACCTCGAATACTGTCCATTTCTATTTCTCTCCTAAAAGAGAGGGAGAAAATTTTAACCGGAAGGGGAGGTTGGGTTGTTTTACCTGTGAGCGACATTTTTTTTGCACACAATAGACTAAATGAAACATTATGAAAAAAATATTTGCTTTATGTGAAAGAAAATATTTTTTTCGCAGAAATTCTTAAGAAGTGAACATAAAACCAAAAAAAAACAATCTTGCCACAAACTCCTCCTGGAAAGCTACAAATAGTGCTGGATGAGAAAACGGAAGACTATGACCAGAGTAATAATGCGAATACGAAAAAGAAACAATCTACGAAGAAATTATTGGATATGACTTTATAAATTAATCAGACATGAATTCCTCATAATTTAACAAAGGTAAAAACTGTCCTAGTGGATGATTGATTGCCTTGAGGACTTTCTCATGCATGTTTGCGAGAATCCGCCAAGATTTCACTAGCTCTCTTAAAATATACAAAATTTAATATAGTTAAATAATTTATTTAAGATAATATTTTAAACTTATTTTTAATCTATTATAGCTGTTAAGATTTATAATTTCTCTTGGAATTAAATTAAAAGTGTATGGTACTTTATACTCGCCGATACATCTTCCGTAATTATTTTTAAATTTAGGTAGTCCCATGGCCGAGTGGTTAGCGCGCTTGGCTACTGATCTTAGGGACCTGGGTTCGAGCCCCGGATTAAGGCATGGCTGTTTGTATCGTTTTTCTGCTGAGGTCCTGCCATCCTCTCAGACCTTCTATGGCATATAAACTGACAGGCTCCTGTCAGACCTCTGTGGCAAGCAGCTACTTGAGAGGGTATTTATTTTTTTTAGTATGTAATCATTTTTAGCTTCTAACCTTGTATTTTCACTATGAACTATTATCTTTTTAAATGTACTATCAAATAATATTTTAAGTTTATATTAGAAATATATAAGTTTTTGTATGATAAGTTCAAGAAAAGTAATGTCTTTTAAATCGCATAATTTTGTCTAAGTTTTGTAGGTATTATTTTGGCAATTATAGATTGAAGATTTTCAGTATTTTTGTATTTGTTAGGTTTGTTGTACCATGAATGGTTATAGCATAAGATATAATCGACTCGCATACAGATTTAGAGAATAAAATCGATGTTTTGGCATTAATATATATCTTAGATTATCTGTTTTGAAAATTCAGAATTTGAGATATTCGCATTTTAGAGAAGTGCATAATCCATCTAAAATGCTTATCTATATAGGGAAGAAGTTTCAACACTTCGAACTGCTTCCTCCCTCCAATTCAATCCTGGGTACATATTTAAATCGTGGGACTTAATTAAATTTATGTAACGTGCGTATTTTTTCAGTTGGCCAAATTTGATTTCCGAATGATTTGATTTCGCTATGACCCTGCCATCACAAATATATCGTTTGCAATGTTATTTTAAGTTTCACATTTTCCGCTCAGAGGTAAAACAACCCAACCCTGCGTCACACGCAACATCCTTTTATATAATGTTTAAAATAAGAATTTTTATTATTCGACTAGAAGAACGGATATCGCCTCTGACGCATATGCGAACCTCGTTTTGCAATAGAAAGTTTTTTTTGGTTTTTCTACCATTTCACTCCTTACAAGTTTTAGTTCGTGCTAATGGATGAGAGGGAAAATGCAATTAGTAATATTTTATCAGTACGAGACATAAAAAATATTTGTCTTTTATTCCTTAACTTTGAAAAGTAGCTTTTCTCACACCTCTCTGAGAAAAGTGGGTAGATTATTGCTCTGAGTGCAATATCTCTTCACACTTTATTACATCACACTTGGTGTTACCTAAGTAAAACAGGAGATGTGTACATAAAGAGTAGAATATATTGATTGTGAAATGTTTTTCTCAATAAAATATTGGAAAACATCGTGTGTTGAGGCCTCCCTTTAGTCTCGAGATTCTAGGCAAACGCCTATGCTCTAATCCGCCACTGAGCTCAGTCAGGCAGTATACTTGGTGAATAACGAAAACCAGAGTGAAGAAGAAATGTGATTAATCATTTTCTTGCCCTGTCAGATTATCCCCTTCGTCAAGATACGCCCTTCCTGTGTGAAAAACAGCAGACCGACAAATTACATTGTTTAGTTGTCCTTGTGGAATGTTTGTGTTAATCCAGTGACTCAATTTGAAATCTTTACGACCCCTCCTTTGACGACAAGCATTCCACCTAGGAACGGTAACGTTAACTTCCCTACCCTTAATTCAACCTTGCCTTAGCTGGCATAGTGGTTAGGGTGCTAGCGATTGTTCCAGGAAGCAGATTTTGTGTGCTGTGTTAGCTCTAATGACGCAGTGGTCAGCAGTTACTTCGGTCTTTGTTTGAAATGGCCTGTAGAAAGCTAGGACTATGATTCTTCTCTGTCCTATGTGTTGTAAATAAAATAAAGTGCATTACTGAAATAGTGTAACAGTGGGGGGGGGGGGAGACGGTTGGGTTGTTTTACCTCTGAGCGGCACTTTTTTTGCACACGAAATGCGGCTAAACGGCCAGGTTGGGTTGTTTTACCTCTGAGCGGCTCTTTTTTGCACACCATGGGCTAAATGGGCAGGTCACCTGAACCCCGAAGGTTCAGAAGGTTGGGGGAGGGGACCCACTGGAACAGCTGTTGGGAGACAGATGGTAGCCTCCCGTCAAGGCCATCCAGCGTGTTCTTTAACGTGCACAGGTATGCCGCTCCCGCACACGGGCCACGGCTTAACGTCCCATCCGACGGACGGCGGCCTTTCCAAGCCCATCGGTGTCTCCTACTGACCGTGGGCAGGGCGGGGAATTTTGCGGAGATAAATCTCAACGGTGACCCAGCTGGGACTCGAACCTGGGAACTACAGATTACGAGCCTGGCGCGCTACCGACTGAGCCACCCCCGCCCCTGACCAATCAGTAACACTGGGCACTGTTGTACGAACAATGCTGATAAAAAAATTTTTATACTTTTATTTCCGCTTCAAATAATCGTACTTTCAACTACACTTTACCAATGAGATCAAAAATAGCATGCGGCTCACAAAAATATGGATTTCTGATAATGTGGCGCACTATTGAAAGAATTTGGATGTCCCTAACCTAAGGGTTCAAGGAATAGGATAATCTTATTAGCTTTTAGTCAACAAATGTTTACGATAGATATGTGGTATGGAGAATTCTAAAATCTGGTTGGATTGTTTTACCCTGAGCGGCACTTTTTTTGCACACAATGTACTAAGTGGCCAGGTCACAAGGACCCCAAAGGCTCAGAGGAGAGTCCACTGGATAACTGTTAAGAGACATGGTAGCCTGCTGTCAAGGCCATCCAGCGTGTTCTTTAACATGCACAAGGTATGGCTTTCCCGCAGACGGGGTTGGGTTGTTTTACCTCTGAGCGGCACTTTTTTGCACACCATGGGCTAAATGGCCAGGTCATATGGAACCCGAAGGCTCAAAGAAGGTTGGGGGAGGGGACCCACTGGAACAGCTGTTGGGAGACAGATGGTAGCCTCCCGTCAAGGCGATCCAGCGTGTTCTTTAACGTGCACAGGGTATGCCGCTCCCGCACACGGGGCCACGGCTTAACGTCCCATCCGACGGACGGTGGCCTTTCCAAGCCCATCGGTGTCCCCTACTGACCGTGGGCAGGGCGGGGGAATTTTGCGGAGATAAATCTCAACGCTGACCCAGCTAGGACTCGAACCTGGGAACTTCAGATTACGAGCCTGGCGCGCTACAGACTGAGCCCCCCGCACACTGTGTCGCGGCTTAACATCCCATTTAATGGATGAAAGTCACTTATGTCAGTATTTACATTCATAAGTATCCCCTACTGACCGAGGGCAGGATTGGCATATTTTCGGAGATAAATCTCAACGCTTGTCCAAGTGGGACTCGAACCTAGGAACTCCAGATTTCGACTGAGCCATCCCCTCTCCTTATCTGGTTGGACTTTCATAGCCTATTTATAGCTGTATTTAGGTGTGTTTGTTCAGAGAAGCTTTAAAGGTTCGTGACAAGGCTAACTATGGTTCGCTCCGACTTCCATGCCCATTAAGTGAATTAGTTATTAATGTTTATATCATCCTTAAAAGAAACTTGATACGCAAGTGAGAACTGGGAATTACAGGGTATGAATTTTGCGGCCATCATTCTCCCCCCTGATTATTTGGTAAATCCTAACTTTTTGAAAAAGAAAAGCGAAAATGCTGAAAATTTTTCAGGGTGTAGAATAGTGGGGGTCAAATTTCAAAAGATGTTACGTCGGGATGAGATTTCGTTTGACACCTAAATTCGAAATTGTATGGCCTCGCGTTCGGAAAATAGAACAGAACGATTTTCACATTTCTATTTTTTAGGGGGGAAGAAAGCAAGGGGGTATGTTTTTGTTACCCAAAACTCTTCCCAAATCCCAAGCTTTCCTTTGATATACAATTCGTTACGTTATGTAGATTTAGAGGAATAATAGTTTCCACAATTCCACCTTTTTTGGGCGGGGGTGGCTCAGTCTGTAGCGCGCCAGGCTCGTAATCTGTAGTTCCCAGGTTCATGTCCCAGATGGGTCAGCGTTGAGATTTATCTCCGCCCTGCCCACGTTCAGTAGGGGACACCGACGGGTTAGGAAAGGCAGCCGTCCGTCGGATGGGACGTTAAGCCGTGGCCCCGTGTGTGGGAGAGCCATGCCCTCTGCACGTTAAAGAACACGCTGGATGACCTTGACGGGAGGCTATCATATGTCTCCCAATAGCTGTTCCAGTGAGTCTCCTCCCACAACCTTCTCTGAGCCTTCGGGGTTCATGTGACTTGGCCATTTAGCCCATGGTGTGCAAAAAAGTGCCGCTCAGAGGTAAAACAACCCAACGTTAAAGAACACGCTGGATGGCCTTGACGGGAGGCTACCATCTGTCTCCCAACAGCTCTTCTAGTGGGTCCCCTCCCACAACCTTCTCTGAGCCTTCGGGGTCCATGTGGCCTGGCCATTTAGCCCATGGTGTGAAAAAAAGTGCCGCTCAGAGGTAAAACAACCCAACCCTTAGAGAAGTGCATAATCCATTTAAAATTCTTATCTATATAGGGAAGAAGTTTCAACACTTCGAACTGCTTCCTCCCTCCAATTCAATCCTGGGTACATATTTAAATCCTGGGACATAATTAAATTTATGTAAAGTGCTTACTTTTACCCTGCGTTACACGCAACATCCTTTAATGTAATGTTTAAAATAAGAATTTTTATCATTCAACTAGATGAACGGATATCGCCTCTGACGCATATGCGAACCTCGTTTTGCAATAGAATGTTTTTTTTGGTTTTTCTACCATTTCACTCCTTACAAGTTTTAGTTCGTGCTAATGGATGAGAGGGAAAATGCAATTAGTAATATTTTATCAGTACTTGTGAGACATAAAAAATATTTGTCTTTTATTCCTTAACTTTGAAAAGTAGCTTTTCTCACACCTCTGAGAAAAGTGGGTAGATTATTGCTCTCAGTGCAATATCTCTTCCCACTTTATTACATCACACTTGGTGTTACCTAAGTAAAACAGGAGATGTGTACATAAAGAGTAGAATATATTGATTGTGAAATGTTTTTCTCAATAAAATATTGGAAAACATCGTGTGTTGAGGCCTCCCTTTAGTCTCGAGATTCTAGGCAAACGCCTATGCTCTAATCCGCCACTGAGCTCAGTCAGGCAGTATACTTGGTGAATAACGAAAACCAGAGTGAAGAAGAAATGTGATTAATCATTTTCTTGCCCTGATACCTCGACAATGAAACTGCCCTGTCAGATTATCCCCTTCGTCATGATACGCCCTTCCTGTGTGAAAAACAGCAGACCGACAAATTACATTGTTTAGTTGTCCTTGTGGAATGTTTGTGTTAATCCAGCGACTCAATTTGAAATCTTTACGACCCCTTCTTTGACGACAAGCATTCCACCTAGGAACGGTAACGTTAACTTCCCTACCCTTAATTCAACCTTGCCTTAGCTGGCATAGTGGTTAGTGTGCTAGCGATTGTCCCAGCAAGCAGATTTTGTGTGCTGTGTTAGCTCTAATGAGGCAGTGGTCAACAGTTACCTCGGTCTTTGTTTGAGATGGCCTGTAGAAATCTAGGACTACGATTCTTCTGTCCTATGTGTTGTAAATAAAATAAAGTGCATTGCTGAAATAGTGTAACAGTGGTGGGGGGGGGAGACGGTTGGGTTGTTTTTACCTCTGAGCGGCACATTTTTGCACATGAAATGCGGCTAAATGGCCAGGTTGGGTTGTTTTACCTCTGAGCGGCACTTTTTTTTGCACACGAAATGCGGCTAAATGGCCAGGTTGGGTTGTTTTACCTCTGAGCGGCACTTTTTTTGCACACGAAATGCGGCTAAATGGCCAGGTTGGGTTGTTTTACCTCTGAGCGGCACTTGTTTTGCACACGAAATGCGGCTAAATGGCCAGGTTGGGTTGTTTTACCTCTGAGCGGCACTTTTTTTTGCACACGAAATGCGGCTAAATGGCCAGGTTGGGTTGTTTTACCTCTGAGCGGCACTTTTTTTGCACACGAAATGCGGCTAAATGGCCAGGTTGGGTTGTTTTACCTCTGAGCGGCACTTTTTTTGCACACGAAATGCGGCTAAATGGCCAGGTTGGGTTGTTTTACCTCTGAGCGGCACTTGTTTTGCACACGAAATGCGGCTAAATGGCCAGGTTGGGTTGTTTTACCTCTGAGCGGCACTTTTTTTTGCACACGAAATGCGGCTAAATGGCCAGGTTGGGTTGTTTTACCTCTGAGCGGCACTTTTTTTGCACACGAAATGCGGCTAAATGGCCAGGTTGGGTTGTTTTACCTCTGAGCGGCACTTGTTTTGCACACGAAATGCGGCTAAATGGCCAGGTTGGGTTGTTTTACCTCTGAGCGGCACTTTTTTTTGCACACGAAATGCGGCTAAATGGCCAGGTTGGGTTGTTTTACCTCTGAACGGCACTTTTTTTTGCACACGAAATGCGGCTAAATGGCCAGGTTGGGTTGTTTTACCTCTGAGCGGCACTTTTTTTGCACACGAAATGCGGCTAAATGGCCAGGTCACAAGAATTGTTCAGGAAAGGTTGGAGCAGAGGTCCCACTGGAATACCTTGTGGGAGATAGATGGTATCATCTCATGAAGTCCCGCGAATTCTTTAACGTGCACTGCGGATTATTTTAGATGTTCCTTTTCCTTTAAGAGAAACAAAATTTCAAATCAACAAAAAAAGCTAAAAAAACACTTTTTCAAACCCCAGTTTCACTTTAAAAGATTAAATTGAAAGCTGTCTAGTTTCCAAATATAAAAATTAAAATACATGAAATTCTGTAGTGGGAAATGTAGAAAAAAGGTTTTTAAGATTCCAATTTGAATAAAATCGGTTAAATTAATAAAAGACGACTTTAAATTTTCTTTGCAAATTCAGCTTTGTTTTAGACTTAAGCAATTTATGGCATCCAAGAAATTCTGGGGGCGGGGGTGGCTCAGTCGGTAGCGCGCCAGGCTCGTAATCTGTAGTTCCCAGGTTCGAGTCCCAGCTGGGTCAGCATTGAGAGTTATCTCCGCAAAATTCCCCGCCCTGCCCACGGTCAGTAGGGGACACCGATGGGCTTGGAAAGGCCGCCGTCCGTCGGATGGGACGTTAAGCCGTGGCCCCGTGTGCGGGAGAGCAATACCCTGTGCACGTATAAGAACACGCTGGATAGCCTTGAAGGGAGGCTCCATCTGTCTCCCAACAGCTGTTCCAGTGGGTCCCCTCCCCCAACCTTCTCTGAGCCTTCGGGGTCCATGTGACCTGGCCATTTAGCCGATGGTGTGCAAAAAAGTGCCGCTCAGAGGTAAAACAACCCAGCTCTAAATAATTCAGTAATAATTTCATCTACCCTGGTGATTTAAGCAGTTTTTATTTATAGATAGATCAAAGAAACTTCAGAATGAAAGCCAGTAGCAATAGGAGTAGAACTAACTACATTGTTTAGAACAACTGTGAAATGCTTGGTCCACCTAGACATGACATAATTTTCCCCTTTAATAACTTTCTCATTTTTATCGGTCACTTCCTGTGTACATGTCTCCTTCCTACACGAAGCATTAATTATCTTTTACAACTCCCTGCGCCAGGCTCGTAATCTGTAGTTCCCAGGTTCGAGTCCCAGCTGGGTCAGCGTTGAGATTTATCTCCGCAGAAATTCCCCGCCCTGCCCACGGTCAGTAGGGGACACCGATGGGCTTGGAAAGTCTGCCGTCCGTCGGATGCGACGTTAAGCCGTGGTTCCGTGTATTTAAGAACCACACCTGTGCACGTATAAGAACACGCTGGATGGCCTTGAAGGGAGGCTCCATCTGTCTCCCAACAGCTGTTCCAGTGGGTCCCCTCACCCAACCTTCTCTGTGCCTTCAGGGTCAAAGTGACCTGGCCATTTAGACCATGGTGTGTTTCGTAACCGAACTAGCACATTTGTTGTTAATTAATACTGAATGATCATGCTCCTAAGCACGTCATCTGGAGGGTTGGGTTGTTTTACCTCTGAGCGGCACTTTTTTTGCACATCATGGGCTAAATGGCCAGGTCACATGGACCCCGAAGGCTCAGATGGTTGGGGGAGGGGACCCACTGGAACAGCTGTTGGGAGATAGATAACCTCCTGTCAAGGCCATCCAGCGTGTTCTTTAACGTGCACAGGGTATGGCTCTCCCGCACCCGGGTCACGGCTTAACGTCCCATCCGACGGACGGGGCCTTTCCAAGCCCATCGGTGTCCCCTACTGACCGTGGGCAGGGCGGGGAATTTTGCGGAGATAAATCTCAAAGCTGACCCAGCTGGGACTCGAATCTGGGAACTACAGATTACGAGCCTGGCGCGCTACCGACTGAGCCACCCCCGCCCCCAAGGTACAGGTAATTTTGGATATTAATCCTGGTTATGATGCTGGAATTCTTGTTTCAGGACATCAAGAGAATAATCATGCATCGTTTTCACGTTCCGTGTACCTGTTCTCACCTATAATTTATTATATACTCTTTTAATTTTGGTATCTGTTGTAGGTTAAACATATCAGAAAAAATCAAAAATGCGAAAAAACAATTTTTTTAAAAAAATATAAGTCTGAAATCAGGGCCGTGCGGTATATTTTCTCATTATGATGCAAGTCTTCGAAATGCCGCCCCTTAAATGTTTTTTCTTTTAAATAACCTTCGATTGTGATTTAAAAAAAACTGCACAAAATGTACGAATACTATTTTTAATTTGAAAATATAAACTACTTTAAAATACTGATATCTACTACAGTTTTACCCTTCTAACTTTAACTTTAGCAAATTCGTTAATTTGGGATGTGTAGTCTAGAGTGGCAGCCAATGTAGATTCAATAGAAATTAATGACAGATTTCTAAGTTTTGTTTGGCTTATTGAACTTCTTAAGAAGTTTTATTAATTTTAATTTGGAAAAACTTCTTTCCCCACTAGCTACAGGGAGTGTTAATAAAATTCTCAGAGCTACAATAGTATTCGTTTTACATAAATAAAGTATATAAGAATTACACCGCATATAAACTTGTAATTTTTAATATTTTTTGCTAACCCTCTTGCTTTAACTTTAGTTTCTGCATCTCTGTTGATGTCTTCTATTATTTGGAATAATGCATCATAGATTTCGCAAAGTTGAAATCGTAAAGGTTTTAACGCATCCACTGTGCTTGACCACCTAGTAGCACTCAATGGTTTTAGAGTTAATTGTGAAATATATTTTTTAGCACTTCCCAACGCTTTGTAGAACCAGAAAAAAAAGTGTAAAGTTCTTGTACAATAGAAAAAAAAGTTGTTGTTTCTGTAGAAGACGCTGCATCATTCCCAACTAGGTTTAAAGAATGACATGCGCAGGGCACATAAAACGCCCTTAGATATTTTTCAAGTATTCTATTTTGTACACCTTTCTTACTCCTTTCATATTAGCTCCGTTGTCATAGCCTTGTCCTCTAAGTCACTTTAACTCAAAACCCAACTTTTCCAAATGTGTCAGAATAAGCTTTGTCAAACCCTCTCCGGTTGAATCACTAGCTTAAAAAAAACCCAATAAAGAATTCTTCAATTTCATATTTATTTTGAATGGAGTTTAAAGCGACAACTCTTATTGTTAATGAGAGCTGTTCAATATGACTTACGTCTGGGGTACAATCGGCGATTATCGAAAAATATTTAGCGATTTTTGTTATTTCGACAATTTTGCTTAATATTACATTTCCCATCAAATTTATGAATTCATCTTGTATATTATTGCTTAGATAAGTCGCAGACCATTTCTCAGACTCGCGTTGAACTCTCCTGATATGTTCTTCCATAACTGGATCAAACTCAGAAAGCAATTCTACCAACTTTAGGAAGTTTCCGTTATTAGGCTGAAACAAATGTTCAGTTGTTCCACGAAAAGCTAAGCTTTGTGAGGCCAATAGTCTAATTATTGACATAATTCTTTTTAGAACTCCTCTCCAATGCTGAATTTCCATAACCATAATTCGTTTCAGCGTCTATAGTTTTTTCTGCTTTAATCAATTCTTTCCATGCTCTAAAAGCATTTCTGTGATTTACAGACTTTTCGTGCATTGTGAGGGCTCTTATAAAATTTCCCCAGTCAGAATGACCTTTTTTGGGCCAGTCGTTAATAGCAGATGAATTATCAAATAATATACAACAAAAGCAAAAAACGGCATCATTTGTAACAGAGTAAATCGACCAACTTCTCTCAACGACTTCACTATTGCTCAACACTTTCGAATAATGCGAGGGCGAAAATCTACGCCTTCCTTTATTAATAGGAAACTCGAATTCTTTAATTTGATGTGAACCCCTTTCAACCAGTATTTAACGAGTTTCAGATGACATGCAGAAAGCATTCCATAATGTAGGATCAGAAGGAATTTCGTTTAATATCTGCTGGCTGCCACTGCTACCCGGCTCTTGAACTTCTGATGGTGTTTTATTTTGGCTCTCTTCAACAACTTCTTCTGGAAGTGATTGGGGCAGCACTGAGTTTTTATTTGCCAAATCCAAACAGTCGCTGTGGATGTGGACGACTCATCTAAACAGGACTTTTATACTAAGAATTCCTTCATAACATAGCTTAACTTTCTTCCTCGTACCTCTTTCTTTAAGCGTTTCTTTTTATATTGACTTCCAGACAATTTTTTCCTTTTCTGTTCCATACTGTAATAAAAATATTAAATAAAAATTCAGTCCTCCGCAAAGATGCAACCGGGGGGAGGGGGTCATTGAAAATGATTAAATATGATGATACTTATCATGCTATTAAAATAGGTTAGATAAAATAACGATAGAAATGAGTTGCAAAGCTAGTAAGATTTGTAGGTAACAGAACATAATAAATTGATAACGAATATCGTCAAATTGACAGCTAGCAGCCGTTTTGACATTTGCCTTTCTTTAATTTGTTATTGTATTGTCTCCACTTCAACGTATATGAATTTGGTAAAAATAGAGCAATAAATAACGAACGCAAAAGTAGGCAAATGCAAATATTTCCTAAGCAACTCTCTATCACACACAGAAGGCAAAAGTAGCCCAATATTACCTAAATAACTCTATCACACAGAAGCACACGTTCCGCTCCTGAGATATACTCAGTCCATGCAATGCTACTTTTTAATTCAAGTCCCTATGGTCATAACATTATCATTTTCAATGATAAGTTTCTACAATTGCTGTAAAAACAATAATTCTCTTACCTGATCTACTTTTTAAACACAAAAACTGAATTAGTATAAATGCACAAATATTATACGGATACAGATATATCATATATCTGATTTATTGATTTAAATACAGCACAGCCACTTGCCACTTCTCATGACAAACTAACATTAAAATCAAATATTGTCAATAATTGTAAGCTCAAAGCAGAACTATCAACACGTAACACGTGCAATTGTCTTTTGTGATAATTGCCGCCTCAGCTTTTAGGAGCGGCCGCGCGGTATATTACAAACAAAAATAATAGCTTCGCGCTGTCAGATCAAAAGTCTCGGCGAGCGCTCGCCAACGATGCACCTGCACCAGAAACCGAGATCAAAGGGTACCGAAAGCGCTTAGGCAGAGACGTACGATAAATCATAAATCGTATACATCAATATCGGAATAACATAGGCAAATATAGAAAAGAGTTGCGTAAAGATTTTTAGTTATTGAATGGTTCAAATTGTATTTTGATTTCGCTGCTTATTCCGCCCCCTTACGGTGCCGCCTGATCGGCCGCCTCGATGTATCATAGCACGGCCCTATCTGAAATCGTATACATCGTGCGTTTGCCGAAGATATTCATCGTTCGCATAACTCGATTGACTGATCATGATCACGAACTCTTCTGCCAGGACGTTCCAAAGAGATGCCTTCGCCGAAGACGAATTTTTCGTTTTGCAGAACTTGATTGACTCGACTTTTCGCTGGTCGACCAGGATGCTGCAAACAAATGCCCATTAGTAAAAGTTTCTCAATATTAAAAAATTACTGAAAATTTCAACAAATTCAACAATTATTTAAACTGATTTTAACAAAAAAATTTATTGCTATTCCTTGTCCTATAAACCTATATTATTATTAAAATTATGGAATTATATTTTTCTACTTCAGTTCAGAAGAAAAAGAATTCTCACCACAGTTCTATGGAGCAGAAAGCCCCCGCTGTGATTAGAGGTAAATAAAAATATCATAATGCCCTCGCTAATAATTTACTATAGATTCTGATAGTTTGGAAGTGGTCACATGTGAAACAAATGATAAATAACGAAATATAAAACTTCTTTAATATGAGATTAATTATCATTTCTGGAAATCTTTTATAGCTTAACTTCGACAAAGGCCAACTTATAATTGGCGGATCTTCGTTGACCGAGCATGATCAGATACTGGATCTTTCCCTAGTCAACCAGGTTGTTTTAGGTTGTTTTACCTCTGAACGGCACTTTTTTGCACACCATGGGCTAAAGGGCCAGGTCACATGGACCCCGAAGGCTCAGAGAAGGTTGGGGGATTGGACCCACTGGAACAGCTGTTGGGAGACAGGTGGTAGCCTCCCGTCAAGGCCATCCAGCGTGTTCTTTAACGTTGGGTTGTTTTACCTCTGAGCGGCACTTTTTTGCACACCATGGGCGAAATGGCCAGGTCACATGGACCCCGAAGGCTCAGAGAAGGTTGGGGGATTGGACCCACTGGAACAGCTGTTGGGAGACAGGTGGTAGCCTCCCGTCAAGGCCATCCAGCGTGTTCTTTAACGTTGGGTTGTTTTACCTCTGAGCGGCACTTTTTTGCACACCATGGGCGAAATGGCCAAGTCACATGGACCCCGAAGGCTCAGAAGGTTGGGGGAGGGGACCCACTGGAACAGCTGTTGCGAGACAGATGGTAGCCTCCTGTCAAGGCCATCCAGCGTGTTCTTTAACGTTGGGTTGTTTTACCTCTGAGCGGCACTTTTTTGCACACCATGGGCGAAATGGCCAAGTCACATGGACCCCGAAGGCTCAGAGAAGGTTGGGGGAGGGGACCCACTGGAACAGCTGTTGGGAGACAGGTGGTAGCCTCCCGTCAAGGCCATCCAGCGTGTTCTTTAACGTTGGGTTGTTTTACCTCTGAGCGGCACTTTTTTGCACACCATGGGCTAAATGGCCGTCATATGGACCCCGAAGGCTCAGAAGGTTGGGGGAGGGGACCCACTGGAACAGCTGTTGGGAGACAGATGGTAGCCTCCCGTCAAGGCCATCCAGCGTGTTCTTTAACGTGCACAGAGTATGGCTCTCCCGCACCCGGGATCACGGCTTAACGTCCCATCCGACGGACGGGGTCTTTCCAAGCCCATCGGTGTCCCCTACTGACCGTGGGCAGGGCGGGGTATTTTGCGGAGATAAATCTCAAAGCTGACCCAGCTGGAATTCGAACCTGGGAACTACAGATTACGAGCCTGGCGCGCTACCGACTGAGCCTCCCCCAAGGTACAGGTAATTTTGGATATTAATCCTGGTTATGATGGAATTCTTGTTTCAGGACATCAAGAGAATAATCACCATGCATCGTTTTCACGTTCCATGTACGTGTTCTCACCTATAATTTATTATATACTCCCTTAATTTTGGTATCTGTTGTAGGTGAAACATATCAGAAAAAATCAAAAATGCGAAAAAACATTCTTTTTTTAAAAATATAAGTCTGAAATCGTATACATCGTGCGTTTGCCGAAGACAGATTCATCGTTCACATAACTCGATTGACTGATCATGATCACGAACTCTTCTGCCAGGACGTTCCAAAGAGATGCCTTCGCCGAAGACGAATTTCTCGTTTTGCAGAACCTGATTGACTCGACTTTTCGCTGGTCGACCAGGATGCTCTAAACAAATGCCCATTAGTAAATGTTTCTCAATATTAAAAAAATTTCATCAAATTCAAACAATTATTTAAACTGATTTTAACACAAAAAATTTATTGTTATTCTTTGTCCTAAAAACCTATGTCATTATTAAAATAATGCAATTTATATTTTTCTACTTTAGTTCAGAAGAAAGGGAATTCTCACCACAGTTCTATGGACCAGAAAGCCCCCGCTGTGATTAGAGGTAAATGAAAATATCATAATGCCCTCGCTAATAATTTACTATAGATTCTGATAGTTTGGAAGTGTCACAGATAAAACAGATAATTAGTCTCAAATATCGAAATATAAACTTCTTTAATATATAATTTCTGGAAATATTTTATAGCTTTCGACAAAAGCCAACTTATAATTAGCGGATCTCCATTGACCGAGCATGATCAGACATTAGATCTTTCACTAGTCAACCAAGAGACTGTACAGTCGCTCAAAAAATATCCGAACACTATGGTTGATAACAGAATTCAGAAAAATATCTGGCAACGATTTTTTTAGAGATTAGTGATCTGGCAACCTTCGTGTCACGTGATTATAGAATTCAGGAAAAATATCTGGAGCGTGTACAGCAACTGTACACGCTCCAGTTACCGTTCAGAGCAAACTGGAGCGTGTGCAGATACTGCACACGCTCCAGTTTGCTGTGAACGGTAACTGCACACACTCAATATTTCCGTGAGTGAGCCCACACGATCTAGTATCAAAATAATATGACCACCTACAGTCGCTCAAAAAAGTATCCGAACAGTATGGTTGATTACAGAATTTAGAAAAAATATCTGGCAACGATTTTTTTTAGAAATTAGTGATCTGTTGTGCGACTGTACCTGTCCTCACCTATAATTTATTTTTATACTCTTTTAATTTTGGTATCTGTTGCAGATTAAACATATCAGAAAAAATCTAAAATGCGAAAAAATGTAATTCTCTTTTTTAAAATATGTCTGAAATCGTATGCAGCGTGCGTTGACCAAAGACAGATTCATCGTTCGCATATCTCGATTCACTGATGATGATCACGAACTCAACTTTCCACTCTTCTGCCAGGACGTTCCAAAGAGATGCCTTCGCCGAAGACGAATTTTTCGTTTTGCAGAACTTGATTGACTCGACTTTTCGCTGGTCGACCAGGATGCTGTAAACAAATGCCCATTAGTAAATGTTTCTCAATATTAAAAAAATTTCATCAAATTCAAACAATTATTTAAACCGATTTTAACACAAAAAATTTATTGTTATTCTTTGTCCTAAAAACCTATGTCATTATTAAAATAATGCAATTTATATTTTTCTACTTTAGTTCAGAAGAAGGGGAATTCTCACCACAGTTCTATGGAGCAGAAAGCCCCCGCTGTGATTAAAGGTAAATGAAAATATAATGCCCTCGCTAATAATTTACTATAGATTCTGATAGTTTGGAAGTGGTCACATGTGAAACAAATGATAAATAACGAAATATAAACTTCTTTAATATGAGATTAATTATCGTTTCTGGAAATCTTTTATAGCTTAACTTCGACAAAGGCCAACTTATAATTGGCGGATCTTCGTTGACCGAGCATGATGAAATACTGGATCTTTCCCTAGTCAACCAGGTTGTTTTAGGTTGTTTTACCTCTGAACGGCACTTTTTTGCACACCATGGGCTAAAGGGCCAGGTCACATGGACCCCGAAGGCTCAGAGAAGGTTGGGATTGGACCCACTGGAACAGCTGTTAGGAGACAGGTGGTAGCCTCCCGTCAAGGCCATCCAGCGTGTTCTTTAACGTTGGGTTGTTTTACCTCTGAACGGCACTTTTTTGCACACCATGGGCTAAATGGCCAGGTCACATGGACCCCGAAGGCTCAGAGAAGGTTGGGGGATTGGACCCACTGGAACAGCTGTTGGGAGACAGGTGGTAGCCTCCCGTCAAGGCCATCCAGCGTGTTCTTTAACGTTGGGTTGTTTTACCTCTGAACGGCACTTTTTTGCACACCATGGGCTAAATGGCCAGGTCACATGGACCCCGAAGGCTCAGAGAAGGTTGGGGGATTGGACCCAATGGAACAGCTGTTGGGAGACAGGAGGTAGCCTACCGTCAAGGCTATCCAGCGTGTTCTTTAACGTGCACAGGTATGGCTCTCCCACACACGGGGCCACGGCTTAACGTCCCATCCTGCGGACGGCGGCGTTTCCAAGCCCACCGGTGTCCCCTACTGTCCGTGGGCAGGGCGGGGAATTTTGCGGAGATAAATCTCAAAGCTGACCCAGCTGGGACTCGAACCTGGGAACTACAGATTACGAGCGTGGCGCGCTACCGACTGAGCCACCCCCGACCCATCGTTTCTGAAGATCTGTTTTTAGCAAGAAAGAAAAATAGAATTAAAAAATCTTATCTTCTTATATGCTCCCGAAAAAGCAAAAAATAAATTTAAAACACATCGATGGTGCACAGAGACGTATCCAGTGTGGACCCTCCCCCGAAATCATTTTTAATCCTTCCTGTTCGGTAGAATATTTTAGTACGAGGAAACCCTACTCAAGTCGTATTCTGCTAGCCCCCACTCCCCCCTACCGAAACTGAATTCTCCGACCACTGCCCCCTCCAAGAGGGCGGGAGTGACTCATTCAGTAGCGCGCCAAGCTCGTAATCTGCGGTTCCCAGGTTCGAGTCCCAGCTGGGTCAGCGTTGAGATTTATCTCTGCAAAATTCCCGCCCTGCCCACCTTCAGTAGAGGACAGCGATAGGTTTGGAAAGGCCGCCGTCCGTCGGATGGGACCTTAAGCCGTGGCCCCGTGTGCGGGAGAACCATACCCTGTGCACGTTAAAGAACACGCTGGATGGCCTTGACGGGAGGCTGCCATCTGTCTCCCAACAGCTGTTCCAGTGGGTCCCCTCCCCCAACCTTCTCTGAGCCTTCGGGGTCCATGTGACCTGGCCATTTAGCCCATGGTGTGCAAAAAAGTGCCGCTCAGAGGTAAACAACCCAACGTTAAAGAACACGCTGGATGGCCTTGACGGGAGGCTACCATCTGTCTCCCAACAGCTGTTCCAGTGGGTCCCTTCCCCCAACCTTCTCTGAGCCTTCGGGGTCCATGTGACCTGGCCATTTAGCCCATGGTGTGCAAAAAAGTGCCGCTCAGAGGAAACAACCCAATGTTAAAGAACACGCTGGATGGTCTTGACGGGAGGCTACCATCTGTCTCCTAACAGCTGTTCCAGTGGGTCCCCTCTCCCAACCTTCTCTGAGCCTTCGGGGTCCATGTGACCTGGCCATTTAGCCCATGGTGTGCAAAAAAGTGCTGCTCAGAGGTAAAACAACCCAACCCAAAACAACGCAGGGCGCGGGGTTTTGCGGAGATAAATCTCAACGCTGACCCAGCTGGGACTCTGATTATGAACCTGGCGTACTGCCGACTAAGCTATCCCTACCCGGAGGGGGAGGAGATCGAGTTAAAGATATTTATGCCTAATGAAAGCTTGCGACGTGGGGAGTTCAGAAACATTTAGAAAGTTTCCGACACGAGCAATGCCGGATAAATCTGCTAGTGATAAATAATGTAAAATATGTAAAAAAAGTTTATTTTTCCTTATCAGTTGTTAAAATCTTATACAACATACCTTCGGCGAAAAAGAATTTGACGTTCGCCGATTTTGATTGATCGATCGCGATCTGGAATTCTACATTTCACTGGTCTAACAGAACGCTGCAAAGAAATATTCCTTAATAAATTTGATTATTCAGATTTAAATAAATTGATTTTTAGCAGAAATTTTTATTGCTTTTTTTTTTGTTAAAAGAGGGTAAATTTCATCTAAAACTTGTGTTATTATTGAAACAATGCAATTTTTCTATTTCAGTTCAGAAGAATGACAATCCTCAGACAAGTTCAATGGACCAGTCTATGAATGAAGGTAAATTTAAATATAAAACCCTCGCTAATAATTTATTCTAGAGTATGCTAATTTGAGAGTGTCGCAAGCTAAAGATATGATAAGGTTATTTTTCCAAAATTTAGATTATTTGTTTCTTCTTACATATTAGTTGTTGAAATCTTATACAATATTCATTTGCCGAAGAAGAATTTTTCTTTCGTGGAACTTGATTGACAGATTATCAGCAAGTCGCGCTTTCGTTGGTCGACCAGGACATTAGAGAAAATTCCCTGCCCTGCCCACGGTCAGTAGGGGACACCGATGGGCTTGGAAAGGCCGCCGTCCGTCGGATGGGACGTTAAGCCGTGGCCCCGTGTGCGGGAGAGCCATACCCTGTGCACGTTAAAGAACACGCTGGATGGCCTTGACGGGAGGCTACCATCTGTCTGCCAACAGCTGTTCCAGTGGGTCCCCTCCCCCAACCTTCTCTGAGCCTTCGGGGTCCATGTGACCTGGCCATTTAGCAAATGGTGTGCAAAAAAGTGCCGCTCAGAGGTAAAACAACCTAGGTAATTTTCTCATTTCTAAGACTCCATATAGAAAGATTGGTATTTTTTAAATATTAAATTTTTTGGTCGGATAGTTTTGTTCTGTCCCTTTTAAAGCTTTATATTTTTGATACGAAATTAAAATCATTCTGTCTTCCACTAATTTTCATAAATTTATCTTATTCCTGATATGATTGTGGAATTATAAACTACTAGCAGATTTACCCGGAGTTGCTCGGGACGGAAACTTCTAAAATGTAAAGTAAGTGGAATTACCCACGTCGCAAGCTTTCATTTGGCATAAAAATCTTTAGACTCGATCTGCTCCCCCTCCGGGGGGGGGGGGGGGAAGTCGATAGCGCGCAGCTCATAATCCGAGTCCCAGCTGGTCCAGCGTTGAGATTTATCTCCGCAAAACTCCCCGCCCTGCCCACGGTCAGTAGGAGACAGATTGGTTTGGAAAGGCTGCCGTCCGTCGGATGGGACGTTAAGCCGTGGCTCCGTGCACATTAAAAGCACACTGGATGTCGTTGATGGGAGGTACCATCTGTCTCCTAACAGATGTCTAATGGCTTCCCTCCCCCAACCTTCCCTGAGCCTTCAGGGTCATTGTGACCTGGCTATTTATCCCACTATTTGCATAAAAGTGCCACTCAGAGGTAAAACAACCCAAAAAAGCCGTTATCATAACTTTTTAATTATCAAAATAACCAGACAAAGAATATTTTGTGCTTCATAATTTATCATTAACAATAAAGTGTCCAAAGATGGTTTATTGTTTGTTTGTTTTTTAAACAATTTTAAAAGCTACTAGGCTTAAGTAGCCTTCATTTTCCTTAAAATTTTATTTTATTATTCAAAATGAAGTACCTTTTCATTTGTTATGTAACTTGATATATAAGTATAGTTAGTGCAGGTTAAAGTTCTAAATTCAGTTGTTTTTCTTCTGAAAAAGGTTAAAAATTATCTTTGCCACAATTGCCTTCATTGTGAGAAACGACATTTGAAGAGTTAATGTTAAAAGTACTTTAGCACTACTTTCAAACAAATCATCCAAAATATTAGAGGTTAGAGTTCATCTCAGCTGACATTTCACTGATTATTCAGCAAAATGTTTATAATTTTATATGATTTGTTAAATTGTTTGTATTTTTTTGTGTTTATCGATATATGTAATTTATGAATACAAAATACACAATTTCAGAGATATTTGTCCTCATTTCATAACTATATGTTGTATTTTTTGCTTCAAGTGGAGATTTGTGTTTTAAGTACCAGTCTTTTTGATAGATGGAGTATTAAAAATCCACTCTGGGAGGAGAAAAAGTAGGAATCCTAATGATGTTTTGTCTTTGAAGCTTTTTTTTTTTATCTTGATAGTTTGTGCCGCTGTAAGGAGAAATGATCATTTTCGATATTTCTGACATCGGTGTTTAGGAAAGTTACGTTTCTGATCTTTCTTGAAAAGAAAATAGGTTTTCCTAACGTTGATATATGGGTTATTGACTTCTGCATTTATTTCCAAGTGATAGCATTCTTTCTTCAGTTCAAAAGAGTCTTCAAAGAAAAGTTTTGGACGCTTTCTAATTTCATCCAACTAGTTGGAGAAGATGTATTACTTAATACATTCCCATAGTCTAGTTTGGCTCCGATGAAGACTTTAAAGCAGAGAAACTCTTTTCTACACTTTAGCACCCCCCCCCCCTTTTCCCCGACATTACCACTATCTCGAGTTAGAGCACTTAGAATTAGCTAGTTCGAGTGCTGATGTGGGTTTTGTAGGTCATTTTCTGATGCAGGTTCAAGCCTAGGAACATGTAATTACCGGTAATTTGAACAAGTGTGCTGCTGATCTACAACGAATTCATACCAGGACACAGAATTCGCTTAGTAATGGGAAGAATGGCCGGCTTTCAGACAAAACTCACAAACCACATTTGTGAAGTCGGAATTTATGTTAATTGTGATTTGGATGTTGCACGGTAACGCCACTGCGTCGACACCTGCTACCCAAACAGCGATATTATTAGCATATATAGAGTAATGAACATCAAGACGGAAAAGTTTAGATAAGTTGTATACAAGTGTATTGTAGGAATGGGGCTGAACTTTTATCCTTGGGCAGTGCTTGACCGTTGGACTCTTTCAGCCTGACCCTGATTTTTCTATGTATCAGGAATTATTTGTAACGCTTTTTCTTTCCCCACCAAGTCTCAGTTTATATGCATTAGCGCTCAAAATTCCTCTGACAAAAGTGTACATAACACAAAAAGGTATTGTGGTGAAAAGCTAAGTAATAGTAAATTGGATAAATGTCGTGTGATATATGTGAATGAATGAGAGAACTGGTTACCATAATGTAGGTACTGGAATTAAGGGATTGGATTATCACCCTCATACCCATACAGCTCACGCAATACATTCTCATAATGGTACTGACTGAACCTCTACAAAAGCAGATATGGACTCGTGAAAAGTTTATCTGGGAGGGGGGGGGGGGGGAGCTGTACTCCTACATTTCACCTCCCCAGGGCATCCCATACATGCTCAAATGTATTCTGTCAGGTCGGAGTGTCTGCTTAACCACTGAATCCTTATGATTTGCTCCTATTATTTATATGTATAATATTTAACAATCGCAGCCATTACTTTTCCCATGATAATAACGTTAAGAGACTGCTGTAAAAAATGTTAACTATACTAGATAGTTCAAGAACTAGCTAGTATACTACTGTAGTTTATTTTGTTAGCTCTAACTGAAGCAGTGGTCAGCAGTAACTTCGGCTTAGTAGGGTATGCCCTTGTGTGAGAAGTTGTACATAAGATAGTTTATAGAATCTTTATCTGTCCTATATGTTGCAAATTAAAAACTTTTTTCATAGTTTCAGGAAAGAATTGCGTACACGATGTTCAAACAAGTGGTGGGCAACGATATGAAGAAGAAATCAGATATATT
This sequence comes from Ryuthela nishihirai, assembly GCA_038380435.1. NCBI lineage: Eukaryota > Metazoa > Arthropoda > Arachnida > Araneae > Heptathelidae > Ryuthela > Ryuthela nishihirai. The sequence goes on along the minus strand of JAWZYU010000376.1, from coordinate 47,929 downwards.
TCTACTATATTTTCTGATGATCCAGAAGAGAACATATTTATTGATAACAGTGAAATATATTGTTTTGGACCCATGAGAAAAGACATCAAAATTCCAGAGAAGTACTCTGAAGAAGATATCAAGAGAATACTGGGATCTATTATAGGCGTTAAATCATATGATTAATGGAGAAAGAAGAAACCAAAAAAAGTGGATTGTCTGAAAAAGAAAATAGCATCATTACAAATAATCACCGAGTACTGTTACTGAAAAAAAAGTAACATCCCTGAAAGTTGAAAGGTAGACACATTGTGTGTATGGAGAGAGAGGATTCTTATTTTACATTTTCATCCACGTTAGTATAAATGTTTCAGATTTTCATTATGGTTTCATGACCAATTGGTTTGTTCATGAAATTCATTGGTTTAACATACCTAAAGAACCTTTAGGCGATTTATTGTTTCCTTTACACTGAAAAACTTTACATTTAAAGTCATTTTAAATCAAATTTTATAGATTTATAATAGTATATAAGTGATTACTGGGAATTATCTATAAACGAGAAATTACTTCCACAACTGTTAACAGGTATTTGCTGCTGTAAATCGTAGTGTTTAACATCACATTGTACTGCGCATGCCCCAGACAGCCATAGCCAATTATAATGCCAGATGTAAGGATTGAAATCGATTCCTTCTCATGGCAGCTATTATTAATTCGAATGTTTAGCTTTATGCCACCCTTATTTAATGAAGATTTCTTATAAAGTTTGGACAAAAGCATTCAAATTATTTACCACGTTACTGAAGTGATTTTAAAATAAATATTAGTGCATTTTTTCGAAACGCTATTCTCTATAATTTAATTAAAAATTACAATAGGCTACGCTGCTTAATCCCGCTATACCAGGGTATATGAATTGGAAGCAATATTTGTAAACCCATCAATCACTATCCTTTTATGATCGACACTCTTAATCCACAAATTCGCATAGATATCATAATTATGACTAAGTCTTAGAAATGATATACAGCTAATTCTTTTTATTTCTATAACATAATATATATATTTCGAATTATGCATTTGAAAATATTTAGAAATTTGAAATAACCGTAGATCAATACTCTACCACAAGGAGTTTAAGGTTCGAGACCCGGGCAAGGTATGATTGTTCACGTCGTTTTTCTGCTAAGATCTCACCATCCTCACAGATCTATTAAACTGGCAGGCTCCTCTCAGTTTAAGGGAATATTTTATTTTTATGAGGGGGGGGGGGATTGATTTTTATATTTTATCTTTTATTGTAAATATAATTAGGTCGTGGTATATATTTACAAAATATAAATTTTCATAAATATTAAATTCTTTATACAAATAATTTTTCTTGTTGAAAACGCATTGTGTCTCCGGTGTTCTCAATGCGATCTCTTCGTTGTTTGATTTACATTATTTGCTAACATATGAGATTCAATGGACAACATGAAGTGGCAGTTTCGGCGGTTACCATAAGCAAATCAACTACTTACAGCCAAAGGGTAGAGTCCACACAGAGCAGCCAAAATAATTCAGTGCCCAAATTTTCCTTAGCCTGCAGTAAACCAAAAACTACGAACATTTCACAGCCATGCAAATCATAATTTTTACATTGCATGTTTAGATATATAGCAGATCTGATCTATGTAATTTTAACTTTATAATTATACTTAATTCTTGATTATTATTGTGAAAATTATTTTGAATTTTATGACAATAGAAAGCTTCGTATCCAAATATAGCATAATTACATAATGTGCTTCCAAATCAAAAACTAGCTATTATACGGAAAACTTCAGTTTAAATATTACATGTGAATGTGTTACAAAATCATTGAGCTCTTGCTAAAGAACAACTACAGCTGCATCAGTTCTATGCAAATGTATTCCGCCAGCCACTACGATTTCATTGCATTCAGGAAGGCATAACCAATCATTTTGGTTATGCCTTCCTGAATAATTATCTTTAATAATTATCTAATTATTTTATTATATTAATATTAATTAATATTAATAATAATTTTAATAATTATCTTAATATTAATAATCTTTAATGATATTGGGTTGTTGAGGTTACTTTCTATGTTTTTTGAACTCTTCACATTTTACTTCACAGATTTAAGAATGATTTGCAATTTGATTCTATTCCTATGGAGTGCAAATTGTGTTTTTATAGTTATTAGACTCATTTTACCTGTAAAATTCTAAAATTAATAAGCATTATAGTAGTTTTACTTGTGAAACTTGACCCATTATTTTAACATTGTTTGCTTTTAATATTTCTTTTACAAGTGGCAAAATAGCTCTGACATTGCATACAAACATTGCTGATTTGCTAAGGTTTTTAGCTTTATCTTTGTAACGTTTTTGCGACTTATTGTTCTCAGCAGTACTTTCAAAAATATTATGTAGCGCATGGTTTTTAAAATGTGCAAAGTTTTTAGTCTCTGTAGTTTTTATTATGTCACATTAATGATTAGAATAATGTTTTTCTATACTGTCATTAAATCATCATTTTTGTACTACATATTTCAGTCTGTTTATTTGTTTGTGTTTAATAATATTAAAACATTTTTCAACAAGAATTAATTGAGAAATATAATTATTTTTAAAATTGGAACTTAGGTCAGAAAAACTTATGAATGTTACATAGGTCTATATACAGTATACACAGTCGTATCAAAATAATGACCACCTACCATAGTATATGTATGGTAGGTGGTCATATTATTCTGATACGACTGTGTATATATACATAGGTGTAAATATAGATTGATGCTATGAGGATACAAAGTTAAATCTATCATTAAACTTAAGTTCCTTTAATATACTCAATATCAGAAATATTATATAAAATTTAAAAGTATATATAATTGAATAACAAATATTCATAATATCTTGCCATTGGCACCTTCAATAACGAAGCACTTCATGTTAAATTTTGTTTATTATCAACTTTTTGAATCCAATGTTGATTTTTACATATCCTAAAAAAGCATAATTATCTGACATTCATAAATTAATATCATTAGAACGAAATAAATTTTGATATTGGACAACTCCATGATGCAATAAAAATTTAACTATTGTTTTGTGAAGACTACAAGATGAATACATAAATTTATAAAATACAACGCAACTGCTTCTACTGTACTGGAATTTAGCACAAATCAAAAAAAAAGATAAGATCGGTAAAGAAAAAAAAATTCCATTTACAGAAATATTACAATCTGCATTTTCCGTGGGGCGGGGGTGGCTCAGTCGGTAGCGCGCCAGGCTCGTAATCTGCAGTTCCCAGGTTCGAGTCCCAGCTGGGTCAGCGTTGAGATTTATATCCGCAAAAGTAGGGGACACCGATGGGCTTGGAAAGGCCGCCGTCAGTCGGATGGGACGTTAAGCCGTGGCTCCGTGTGCGGGAGAGCCATACCCTGTGCACGTTAAAGAACACGCTGGATGGCCTTGACGGGAGGCTACCATCTGTCTCCCAACAGCTGTTCCAGTGGGCCCCCTCCCCCAACCTTCTCTGAGCCTTCGGGGTCCTTGTGACCTGGCCATTTAGCCAACGGTGTGCAAAAAGTGTCGCTCAGAGGTAAAACAAAAAAAAAAAAACCGCATTTTCCGTATATAATTAACTTTAACAGCGCTCTCTAACGGTGTAACTAAAACTTAAAACGAATGTTGCAAACGATAAATTTACGCTAGAAATTAAAACTTTTGGTTGTAGAGTGTGGCGGCGAAAAAGTTCACATTGGCAGCAATGATTTGAATAGATATCGATGGTGAAATATCACGATTCGCATATTCCGAATCTGAGAGTAGCGGTCTCTAACGGTGGAAAAGGTTTGAAAATGCCAAAAATTACTTAATAGTAAACCAGCAAATTACTTAATAGAAAAGAAGCACCAATATGCAAATAACTACTACCCGGTTTCAATATGAGAAATGATAGTTCTAGGCACATGCTCAGTGAGGTCCATTGAAGACAACGCACGGAAGTTTTCAGCTTATTGCTTCACTGAATACGTATTGAATGGAAATGAAACTGGTAGACTACTTTAAAAAAATAAATAAATAAATAGCCCCTCAAGCAGCTGTTGTCACAGAGATAAGAAAGGATCCTTTCCATTTAATATGCCATAGTAGAAGGTCTATGAGGATGGCAGGATCTCAGCAGGAAAACAACACATCCATGCCTTACCATGGCTCAAACCCAGACCCTTTGATCAGCATCTAAGCGCGCTAACCACTCGGCTACAGGAGATCTGCTAAAACATTATATTCATGTGAATTATGGTTTTTATTATTCATTTGAATTTGATATTTAAAATAATATTTTAGCCTATATTGGAAAAATGTTGGTGGGCATCCCTGGTGATGACTTTGGAACAACAACGTTTGCGGTGGCCATGAACGTGGATTGAGTGACCTCTAACCTCACGTGGAATTAGTTACGCGCACCAACTCGTAGAACGAGACGCTGAGTCACTTAGTACCCTTGTTATTGTCGTCGTGATGAAGATCGTACACATTCCTCCGTTGATATCAACTCAAGGTTCAAGGTATGGTAAGATCATAATGTAATTAGCCTCCAATAAGGGGTTCCCTACACTAATCAGATCGGGAGATGTTGATAGAATAGGCAGTAGTAAGTATTTCTCTGTAAGACCAGTGAATAAAAAAAAATACTTATGCTAAAATAAAGGAAGGAAAGTCATTAGATTTTGTAGAAGAGGTCGATGTTCTAAAAGAACCCCCGATATAACGCGCATGTCGGGCGGGAAACAACACCCGCGTTATAAGGTGAACCGCGTTATACCGAGCGGCGCCGTGGCGACACAATAAATTTACTCAGAACGATTTGAGCTATATACTGAAACATCCCATCAACTATATATATATATTATGTATTTTAATAAAAAAACCAATTTATTAGGTGTTTTATTAAAATTCATCTTAAAAGTTATACATCTTAAAAGTACATATATTTATTATTTTATTTACGTACATAAGGTACGCTTGAAAATATGTAAAAACAAACACTATAACTTGACTAAAATCTATGTATTCGACATCATTTCAATTACAAAACATAACTTAAAAAAGTGAGTAATTTTTATTTGCTTTTTGATAACTTCTGTATCATTTCCCTTTTGAATGATGCTAATTGCAACAATCTGACACTGTTAATATTTTCTTGTGATTCAGCCCATTTTATAAGTTTCCATGGCTGTTATTGCTTCTTTGGTGGTTGGCGGTATATCAGCTATCCCACTGGCACTTTCATCATCATTTTCTGTTTCTTCTTGACAATCTTCGTCACCGCAAATGGATTCGATAATAATTTCATCAGTCATATTCTGACAAATACTATCTTCTCTAGCGTCCACATCTAACCAATCAGTCAAAGAATCATTTATTTGTCTCATTCAATATTTCCCGGATACGAGAAATTTCAACCTCAGTGAAGATATTATCAGTCTCATCACAGTTATAAACTTGTACATCAGTATACCCTTCTTCCTTAATGGAAATTGTAAACTGTTTGGAAAATTCTGCAGCGCCTTCAATATCACTCGACTTTGCTTCACCAGAAATGGAAATTTGGAAGATGCCAAGTCGTTTTTGCCAACGCCACAACCAACCGTCAGAAGCCTTAAAATCTCCTGCTTTTAAGCTTACATGGAATTTTTCAGCTTGCAATTTTAAAGCAGTTCCAGATACGGGAATACCTTCACTTCTTTTTTGCACAAACCATGCATAGAAGCAATCGTCAACATTTTGATTTTTTCCAAGTCTTGTCTTTTTTCGAGTAAGCCCAGCTCTTGGTCAAGCTTACCAACAAATGAATTCAGTTTTGTCTCCTCTGCCATCCAACCCCAACAGTTCCTTCAGGTATGCCGTATTCTCTTCTTATGTTTGCCATCGAAACTCCGCTCTTTACTTTAGCAATAATGTCAAGCTTTTCTTTCACACTGTAAGCTTTTCTTTTACTCATCTTGCATACAATAATTAAACACTATTCAAAATACATGCAGGAACTCAATACATACACAATTACTCAATACGCAGTAACAATAAAATGGGATACTCACTAACGCGCACGGACCTGTATAAACATGTTTGAACTTATCGCGAACATCGCCCGCGTGGTATAGCGAGCAGCGTTATAACGAAGGTCCACTGTAGTTGCATGCGTGTTCGCTGCAACTTCTTGTTCTGATGAATACCTAGAAGGGAAGTGATGGAGTAATCTGAGATTCCGATGGCATTAAGCTACTGAAAGAAAACTTCTCGTTCGGCATTGTAGCGGGTACAGTTAAGCAGTATGTGGGATACAGTCTCAAGAGTGATGCATATGACACAATTAAGGCTGTTGATTTCGTTGACTCTACCAAATACGTGAAGTGTGCAATTACTGTAGATGTTTCCAACTTCAAGACGATGGGGAAGGGTCTCCTCAGCCGTGCCTCAGCTCTGGTCAGATTTCCGAGATTTACGAGAACGAGATTTGGGTATTCAAGGTACCTGAAGGAGGAAAGACGAGTCCTTCTGCCACTGGGCGAGACAATACTGCTTCGTGAGCTGTGAAATAAAAATCTTGCAGTCACTGAAAGAAATAGGGATATTGGATACCTACCTCTGAATCTGGAGCGCTTCTTCGGCAGTCTGATCAGCAAGCTAGTTTCCACGTATTCCTTCATATTAGGAGATCCTTCATATTTCTTCATATTAGTGGATCTGACAGAAGTGAGCTTGGAGCACACTCCATAATGTTCTGAATAAGGAGAGAGTTGCAGGCCCTGTGTCTCTCATCTGGAGTACTGGTAATGCCGACTTGGAGTATCAAAGGATGACTAAGTTATGCTACCGAGGAAGTGGATGAAATTTACGTCTTCCAGCATAACAACCTTCCTGGTGGAGTGAGATGGGGAAGTCGAAATCGTCTGGTGATGTCGGTTTCTCGACTGGCGAATGCAGAGGCAGCACATAGTCTCCCCCACCATGAAATTAAATCTTGAATACCTGCTTGTGATGCAACATGCTATTATGATTTAAAAATAAAAAGTTATCTGAATCAATAAATATGCGAGTTATTTTGCTAAATGGAACACAATATCACTATGAGATATAACTGCGATAAACTGTCTTCTTGAACACTTCAGCTGTTAGCATGTGAGCTTCGATAAAATTTTGTCATGCTCAGTGTGATACTACAGATAGCATAATAATCGCTAGATATAAACCCAACGGATAAGCTCAAATGATGATGACTATAAATAAAAAAATAAATAAATACCCCCTCAGGCAGCTGCTTGCCACAGAGGTCTGACAGGAGCCTGTCAGTTTACACTCACGTGAAAAAATATTGCCTACGGGGTGGGAAGCGAACCCGCAACTATCCAGATACATGACACAGTGCTCTACTGTTAAACCACCCATCGGAGAATAATTTGCTTCCATAATCTTATAAATCTGTAAAATTTGCATCTGTAACTTATAAATCTTTCACTGAATGTAGCGTGGCGGGACAACCGTCTCAACGGCAATAATTTTTTTCACATCAGCATTTATTGACATCTATATCTACGGGTATTCTGTGTATTTACTATGGATGTTGATGACTAGTTTGAGATAGCTTGGTCTATCCTATCTGTTGTCGAAGATTACTACTTCTAACCTAGAGAGTACTATACGCCTATAGTAATATTTAAAAAATTTGCTATTAAAACAGGAAATTTTTTCGTGTTTGTCATTAAACATTTACATTTTGCGCAAAATACTATAATTGAGCCTCTCAAAAGCCAAACTGATCAACTCCACTTTTTGTAAATTTCGCAATTTTATTACCGAAGCACGTTAGTTTTATGTATTTTTATATCTTGTAATGTAGAACCTAAATCTGTAATATTACTCTGCATATAATTTCTTTGTTCGTATATTTCAAGCAAAGTTTTGAAATTAAATCTTTGGGAATCAACAATTTTCCCCCACTTTTTATTTTAAGGAGTTGATCAGTTTGGCTTCTGAGAGCCTCAACTGATGATTGATCGATGTTGAAATATGTTTGCGAAATTGGCAACGTTGATTTCTGGGGGGGATATTTGGATGTAGTTTTGTGCATGGAAGTGTTGAAGTCAAGTGTTTGAAGTTTGGTGTGCGTTGTTTTAAAATTGTGATTTAACTCAATTCTGTTGTAATTATACACTATCAAAATGTCTTGTGATTATGAACGTCTCCGGCAACAAAATATTGAGCAAAGCAGGCGAATGCTTTCAGAATTAGGTCTACTAAAACCGGTGAGAAGTTTAAATTTTTGGTAAATTCGTTTGTTTCCTACTAAAGGTAACCTGTATCCTAATTTTGTCTACTTCTCAGAATTTCATAGTTTTCTAGTATATGCTAGGACCCAGACATTACTGAGACCTAGGCCCCATTGCTTTTTAATCTGGTACTGATTGCTGCTATTAAATATTGTAGCGTCCATAACACCAGAAGTACTGAACAAATATTGTCAAAAGCTGAGACTCGGATGTGTTTAGGCGACCTGCAGTTTTTGGCACCATATTATTGACGGAATGCTAGGCTAAGGGAGAAGAGAGCACGTTTCCTTAAACTTAATATCAACTGTTTGATTGCAGCTCTTTGCAATGTGGCGGGTTCGTGCATTGCAGTGAACCCACCTGGACAGGTTGAGGAGTGCAGTCCCTGCATTATTTTTTCACTACTGAACAAGGTTTTCAGTACTTTACTGAAGACCTTGCTCATGATTCATTGTCATGTATATTATATATCGCCTCGTCATATTATAATTTTATATACACTTGAACTCTAAAACATGTTCAGTTACAAAATGTCTCATTCAAAATGACAATTTTCTTTCTGTTATAAAAGAAAATAACAGGAACAACAAATTATTGGCCTATGTTGTGATTTATGTTTCAATCTACTATAACAAGTTTTACATTATTATGTATTTTACAACTGAACACATTTGCAATAAAATCATATTGAGTTTGTTACTTGTATGAACAGTCCACAGATTAGAACAAAGTGTGGAAACCTATATTCATTGATATGCTATAGTTTGAAAAAGATTAGATGTATTAATTTACATATTATTAATTTAAAAAAATTGCTAAATTATTCAAAATAAACCCACTATAGCTCATGAAATAACTTTAGGCAAATAGCCATGGATGTTAGACAGGTTGAAACAGTAATTAAATTGCATTAAATATTTGAAGAGTGACAAACCATAGTTGCAGTGTGCTAAAATAACTAAATGATTGTGCCTTACAGTTGTTATTGTGGCTGCACATAAATTTGCCATGATCAGCTTTGACCAAATTCCGAGGAGCAGTGCTTATACTTGTTCAAAGCTTGCCTTTTTCTCCTTGGACCATCTTTGGGCTATAATAAGCCTAAAAAGCAAATATGTTTAACAATTTCACTGTCAATCTCTATTGTACTGTGAATCTGCCCCCAGAACTAAATGAATCTATATTTATTATCATTAGCATACTTGTAAGACATGCTTTCCATCTATTGGAAAATAAAAAGCCACTAGGGCTAAAAATTGCCCTAAATAACGCCTATATGTGACATAAAAGGGAATGTTCATAGCGTTAATTAGAGGAGATCGTGATCGGCGGCCGATAGCTCAGTGGTCCAGAGCACCTGACATGTTATCAGGAGGTCGTGAATTTGTATCCCACCCGACTCAGACAATTTTTCCTCTAAAATTGAAATCGACATCAAAGTGCCTATTTATTACTGGCTGTTCAAGGGTTTAGAGTAAATACCATTTTACTGAAATTGAGTAAAAGGATACTAAAGCAGTTGCAGTTCATCAGGGTATAGAAATTGGGATGTGGCCTACTTTTTATTATGAATCTGCAATTACAAAAGTATAAACATAAAAACAGCAAGAGATGTAATTATTGGTGAATTTGTCAAATTTTTGTTTTCTGAACCACCAGCACTGAGTGTTTTTTCAAGAAGGCAAAACTACCTTTAGTGGTTAAAAAAGGAGAGAACACATTTCTCCTATATAAACTATTTCAAATGCATTTATATAAACCATCCCACTTCCCTGTCAACACAAATGCCTTGACCATTCTAGTGTATATAGCATGCCAAGATATATTTAAAACCACTGGAAATAAACTTATGTTCAACATCCTCTAAAAAATCCTGTACATGCACCTGGGCAAATATAGGTGATAGTATAGCTTTACCTTAGTATATACAGTACATAATAGTATTCTATAGGGCAACCTCAACTTATTCAAATTCACACACAAGGATACTACTAATCTAACTCTCCTGTATTTTATGACCCTACTGTTCCTACTAGTTACCAAAGTGTCTTAATTTTGATCAACATGATTTCAAAGTTAGTAAACAAATTGCCAGTTTAACCATTTATTATTTTTTTTAATTAAGTAGCAAAATACATTTATCAATTTTTTTAATGAACCTCTGAATTAGTTTTTACAGTTTCTACTTTGTGGAATTAAAGATTCAAGTGATTGTGTAGCTTCTTAAAGCCTGTACTAGCTTCTTACAGGTATCAACTTCAGTGTGAATCATGTGAATCGCTTTCTCGAGAAGCCGTGTAGATTATATTCAGCCTCACAGAAGAAGAGAACAGAAATACTGTGATTCAATTGGACTCTCACTATTATATCAAGCTTTGAAAAAAAAAATGTGAGCAGTGTCTGATCCATGTCTTCACCTTACAGGCACCGACTACAAAGCAAGCCATGCATGATTGGTACACTAATGAATGCTACCACTTCATGCATCTTATAAGATCAAAATTATAACATCCTAGAAAAAGAAGTATTAATTGATATGATTTTATGGCATTGTTATCAACATATATTGGAACAAGTGCCTTGTTTATTTCAGTTTAATTTCAATATACTTAACAATTTAAGCTTTAAAAATGTATTTGGTATATGCCAAGCACTATTGACTACTCTTGGCAGTCATCAACAGGGCAGCAAAAAAAGTTCCTTGGGAAAACAGTGCAAAAGGCAAAACAGAATTATACTTATTACTTGAGTACATTTGTAATTGAAAAAAGTCTTGAAGTGGAGGTGAGTTGCAGCATCTTGATGTTAGAGTCAAAGTCCATGGATTGCAGATATCATCAGTTCTTTGCCAGAAGCATTTGGATGTATTGTGAAGATAACCATGCCGGGCAACCAGTGAGGGGCAAAGAACAGAAATCCATATTCAGCAACTATACCTTTGAGGTGTCAATTTAAACCTGTGCAGTAGGAAGGAGTCAGCTTGGTTGGCTGGTGGGAGAATGTAGTGATAAGAATTCACATAACAGGAGAATGGTTAAGAAAATTTAACCAGCATAATAATTAATTTCTTCTGATATACATTGAGGGGCGGGGGTGGCTCAGTCGGTAGCGCGCCAGGCTCGTAATCTGTACTTCCCAGGTTTGAGTCCCAGCTGGGTCAGCGTTGAGATTTATCTCTGCAAAATTCCCCGCCCTGCCCACGGTCAGTAGGGGACACCGATGGGCTTGGAAAGGCCACCGTCTGTCGGATGGGACGTTAAGCCGTGGCACCATGTGCAGGAGAGCCATACCCTGTGCACGTTAAAGAACACGCTGGATGGCCTTGATGGGAGGCTACCATCTGTCTCCCAACAGTTGTTCCAGTGGGTCCCCTCCCCCAACCTTCTCTGAGCCTTCGCGGTCCATGTGACCTGGCCATTTAGCCCATGGTGTGCAAAACAGTGCCGCTCAGAGGTAAAACAACCCAACCCTGATATACATTGATAACACTCTGTTTCATCACCATAGACAATGCTCTAACAGAAGGAACTCCACACATTAAACTTGAAATTATGTCCTGACACAATTGCTGACATAGAACAACCTACCTATATCCAGACACATTCCCATTAGAGTGAATTTTTATTCTGGCAGACATTTTGGCTCACACATTGTGCTATGCATATTCTCAATGCTTTATCATGGTGTCAAATGCTATCTTCCACAGAGTGACATATCTGCTTACCTGTTAATCACTAGTGCAATGGATTCCACATTGATGAATATGTGTTCATGTCCAGAAAATGGCACTTCTATGGTGAGCTGGTGTTCCTCCTTGAGCTGTTTATACTATATAAACTTTGTCTACAGCAGGTAGTGATCCTCATATACCGCATTCTCAAATAAATCTGCAAATATTATAGATTCTACTGTAAGACTGATGAATCATTGTTGCACGTATATATCTTGAACATATCCATTTCCTTCTCTGTATTCATATTACCTGCTCATTGCATACCTACACACTTCTTTATTTCGTAATATATACATTGAGCCCACTGACTTTTATTTCCAACAGTGGACATACTTAGCAGTCAAACCTTCATTTGAATAAAAAATAATAAATACCCAACTCTTTATATATTTAATAAAATTATTTAAGTAATTCAAACAAAATAGTATTTTGTTAATCATACTTTCTTTAAAAAATAAAATTAATTTTATTATTTGCAGTACCAAGCAGTAAAGAAAGTGACAATTAAAACTACAAAACGCTGTGTAACTTCAAAGCCAAGAATAGTTGGTAATGATTTGGATAATGAAAACACCAGTGCCTCACAAAAAGTCAACATTCGAAGACGATCTTCTAGACTTCAAGGAAAGGTAATATGTTTTTTGTAATTAATTATCTGTCTTATAGTTTGTGATTAAAGGGCTTATATTCTACAACAATGTACTTATATCATAAATTTAATAAAACTCTGACACTATTCCTGCTATGTTTTGTATATTATATATAATAGTGTAATCCAACAATAATGGTAAAAAAGCATATCAGGATATATGGTAACAAAAATTTATAAGATGGATGCCAAAATGGCATATATGACATATTTGTCTATATTTCAGGTACAGATGGTATCCCATTGAAATATAGTGCATTCAGAAAGTCCTTCCACAGTGAAAGTGCTCAGAATATTTTATTCATCCTTCACATAATTTCAAACCTAAAATGAAAGTATAGCAGCACACAGGGCAGACAATAGGAGCAATAAAATCTGTTCTGTGTCAGCATGTATGCATTCATTGTTGGGATTCAGGAAGCTGGGGATATTAATAGTTGCTGAAGGTCACCTAGCATGTTTACTGCGGAGGGACCTTCTGAACACACTGTAGAATGACAATTTCCTTATTTCTATAGAATGAAATTCTTTAACCCTTCCAGTGTTCAGCTTGAAAAACTGGTTTCCATCCAGAGGCCAGGCTTTTTACTCAATATGCTCAGCTAAAAAAAATTAACTTTAGAACTTTTTTTGCCAAATAACTAATGAAAGGAAATATGGCATGTTATATGCCAAATTAATCAGCATTTAATTCTGGATTTTCTGAAAATAAAATATTTAGCAAAAAAGATGACAAGTTTTATTTTAATAAGACTTTTTTTTCAGTCAGGTAGTAAAAAAATGCATCTAGCAACACAAAAATTTATTTAAAAAAAACCGACAGACAGAAATGATAATAATTGCACATGAATAGAAAGGCTATTTATTTCTGAGTAACAAAAATTAATTTTTGTTTTGTAATTTTTTTTGGATATAATACTTTGAGAAAATTCCAGGCTTTTAGCCAATTGTGCTGAGTTAGATAAACAAGTCAACTATAGAATTAAAAAAAAAAACCTTAATGGAAATAGGTCATGTTATGAACCTATTTTAACAGAATTAAACAGAATTTAATTACGAATTTTATGAAAATAAATAATCTAAACAAATTGACAAACATTGATTTTAATAAGCCTTTTTCAGTGTGATATGGTGAAAATAAAAGATCGCACTATACAATTAAGGCTTAATTTTGGAAAACCCAATGAATAAAAATAGTTAAATTATATATTAATTGAAAGGACATTTCCTCCTGAATATTATTCAATGTGAAATATGATTTTTATTTCTTTTAATGACTCTTTTCAGTATCATATATTTTAAACACAGCCAGTGTTATGCAAAGTGTCTTGGACTTCTCACATTCACAGGATTTTTCTGAACTGGTTACGAAGTAGAAAATACACTTTTTTGGCTGTTTTTTTTACTAAATATTATGAATATTTTCTTTGGGTGTTGAACTTTGGCAATTTTGGCTAAAGTGCAGAAAGGTCTGTGCACCAGCTGCCAATGAGCCAAAAAAAGCAGCATTATATTGTTTGTATGGCACAGCTAATATACTGGGGGGGGGGGGGGGGGGATTGCATTAAAATCATTCAATATAAACATAAAAACTTGTAATTTAAAAAAAATTATATTTTTCTAGATGGGAGGGGGGGGGGGGTGTATGTTCACAGTGAATTTAGCAAAGGGGAGCCTTCCCGAAATTGCCCTTCCACATGGCGGTTGATTTCCGTATCCAAGACATTCATTTTCAGAAAATGGTATAAGCTCAAAGTTTTTTTTTTACAAAAAAAAAAAACAAGAAATAATAAAAGAAAAATTACATACGTAGTAAGGTCCAAAAGTTTCCAGCCCAAGGGTATTAAAAAGGTAATAGAATCAAACAATAATTTTTATTTTTTCATATAATCACCCTTTATTTTAATACATTTTTTAGAATGGCTAATTAACTTTTCTATACCACTAAAAAAAAATCAGAATTTTTGTCCTTAAAGGTCTAAAAGTGCAGAAATGACTTTATCACTTGTAAATTTTTTCCCACGCAGATCTGACTTCAATTTTGAAAACAAAAATTAGTCGCTAGGGGCTAGGTCAGAGCTGTATGGTGGTGATTTAATTCCTGGAAACCACATTGCTGAATAGCAGCCTTCGCAGCAACTGAAGTGTGCACTGGCGCAATGTCGTGAAATAACCTCACTCCCCGGGACAGCTTTCCTTGGCATTTCTCTTTGATGGTATCCTTCAATTTGTACATTAAGGATGCATAATATTCACCAGTAACTGTAGTATTTCGTTCCTTAAAGTCAACTAGCAGAATCCCGAAAGATGGTAGCCATGATTTTTTTTGGATTGTGTCACTTTTGCTTTTTTTGGCCTTGGGGATCCAGGATGCCACCACTCCATAGATTCCCATTTAGACAGGGGATCATGGCACAGAATGATAGTTTCACCTCCCGTGACAATTGAATCAATCACTTCTTTATCTTCCCCCTCACAAAGTGCTAAAAATTCAGTACAGCATTCCACACATTGTTTTTGAACAACACTCAAAAGTTTTGGGACCATCTTGCATTCACTTTGTTCATACCAAGATGGTCGTGCAAAATTTGAAGCACCATGGTTTTTGACCATGGTTTTTCACACCTTGCTGATAATTCTTTAGTTTTCTGTCACCTATCCTTTAGCACCTCTTCTTGCACCAGCACATTTGTTTCTGGAGTGAGTGTTTCTGCAGGTCTCCCTTGAAGAGGTTCATCTTCAATTGAATCTCTCCCTAAGAGAAACTGCTTAGCCCATTCTTTAGCTAAAAATTCAGTACAGCATTCCACACATTGTTTTTGAACAACACTCAAAAGTTTTGGGACCATCTTGCATTCACTTTGTTCATACCAAGATGGTCGTGCAAAATTTGAAGCACCATGGTTTTTGACCATGGTTTTTCACACCTTGCTGATAATTCTTTAGTTTTCTGTCACCTATCCTTTAGCACCTCTTCTTGCACCAGCACATTTGTTTCTGGAGTGAGTGTTTCTGCAGGTCTCCCTTGAAGAGGTTCATCTTCAATTGAATCTCTCCCTAAGAGAAACTGCTTAGCCCATTCTTTAACCGTTGAATATGATGGGGAATATTTGCTGTACACAGCATCTAAATGTCGTTTAATTTCTGCTGCACTTTTGCCTTCTTTTGTCAAAAATTTAATGACCGCGCGATAATCAAATTTAAACATTTTAAAATATTGGGCAACAGCACTTCTATCTGAGATGCTAGCTGGAGTTGCAAAATTTTAACTGCAGTGCAACAAAACAGGGTTGGGGGGGGGGGGGGGTTGATGGAGTTAGACCTGTCAATTCTTGTTCTAACATGTTTGGGCGGAAACTTTTGGACCTTACTACACATAACCTAATAGTATGTTAAATAAAACATCCACAAGAACTATTAAGGCAGCCACCAATGTAGCATCTCAGAAATATCGAAAATCACTAACTTACAGAAATAAATGTAAGGAAATGAATTTACTTTCATATCCAAGACCATTTATTTTCAGAAAATGATACCAGATAAGTAATAAGCAATAAAATAATTAACATATAGAGCCTAATGCAATGTTAAAATATCCACAGCAACAAGTTATAGGTCAGCCATTTGATGTAGCATAACTAAGAAAAATCAATACTTATCAATTGGCCAAAAGATCGCTAATTTCTGAAAATAAATCTACTGAAATTAAAACTAAGAGTGAATATTTACCAAGAGGATCCAATATGAAACTAAACAATATGGGAGCATGTGTCAGCCATCTGCCTCTCGTTTACCTCATTGAGCCATAACATAATTAAGTGCAGCTGCATGCAGAATTTCTAAGAAGGATGTTTTAATTCCAGTTTCGATTTTAAGAGTGGTAAAGATTCATAGAATGCTGGAAAAAATGATAAAAATAATTTTGGGAATACTGAAATAGGTTTATGAAAGAAAAGAGTGTGAAACAAAAAAAAAATAGTGGTACCTACTTTGTAATTACTTCCAAAACCTACTATGTTTAAAAATAGCAGTTTTTTTTTGTTTGTTAATTTTTTAAAGAAATTTTTGAAATTTTAAGGAAAAATTTGTTGTTAATAGTTCAAATCAAACTTGTGAACTTAAATCAAAAGGTTGCTTCAGCAAAGAGGAACATTAAAAAGCAAATCGGCAATACCGTTTAGTGCTTCTAAGGAATGGTAATCAGATGACTTTATCAAATTATTTATATCATAGTTTATATAATATTCATCAGATTAAAAAAGAAAATATTGTTTTTAAAGCCTGAATTATATATTTTGATAAGATAGATGTATAAATTACAATGAATTGCAATTTTTATTTTTTAAAAATCGATTTTTTTTTTTACTAAAAATGCATACATATGTCCTTGGTCTCTCATTGTGGATTCTGCGAACGTATACAGACGACAACATGGACACTTGAAGGGTTTAGAGAGATGATAACAAAATTTGGGATTTGTTGGTTAAAGTAAACATGCAAAGGGAGTTGTTACTTTTTTATGTTTTTCATTAGTAGCATTAACCAAAGAGGTTAGTAGCTTAGATCTGAGTGCACAGATCTGTTCTAGGTTGGTAGTCTATGTATTCTAGGTTGGTAGTTAATGTCAGGTAACATTATTAAAATTACCTTACCAAAGGAACCTTAGCAATTCATTGAAAAAATCCTTGGTAATTCACACAGGTAACATAGACCTAAACTTAGAACAGTTCTGTGCACTCAGACTATAACATCTAAGCTACTAACTTCTTTGGTTAGTGCTGCTAGTGCACCTGAAAAAAATCAAAAAGTAACAACTTGCCTCACGTGGCATTTACCTTGACCTACAAATCCCAAATTTTGTTATCTCTTCATTCTATAGAGATATAGAAATTGTTATTCTATACCAATGGGATACCATTTGTACCTGAAATATAAACACATATGTCATATATGCCATTTTGGCATCCATCTTGTAAATTCTTGTTACCCTATATTCATATATGCTGTTGTTGCCATTACTGTAAGATTAAATTGCTGTACTCCTGGTATGTTTTATTTATATTATATACAGTGTTATAGAGTTTTATTAAATTTATATATTGTACAAGTAGCATGCAATATATGCATTTTTTTAGAATAGCTCAGCTAGGTTTATACATAGGGTATACTAAAGATAATGCCTGTTACATCATTATTATAATGAATAGGAGATTCCAGTTGCATATGTATGTACATCCATTATTGCACTACACAAAACTACACTTCAAAGCAATCTCTGGCAAATGCAATGCATTTGTACCATCACTGAACCCAAGACTTGGAATCCTTTGGAAAAAAATAAAGTGAATAGTGTCTGACTCATGTCTTCATCAGGTAGCCACAGTTGGTCTCCACTTCATTGTCCTCAATGGTTTTTTCTCCTTTGGTACATTTCTTCACCAACCTTCACACATTGCTGACATCAATTGTAAACTCACTGTATACCTCTGTTTACCTGGCATGAATGTCAGAAGTGGTGCAGCCCTCCTTCATCAGGAACTTGATGACAGTTTTTTGTTTTTGCTTTGTATCCATGATTCATTAGCACTGATCTGTTGAAAAGATTATATGAAATACATAAAAAGATGAAATTTATGTATCTTACACAGTACATAAATACGCAGCTATTATTATGTATATCACAACCCTACAGGCATTACTTTCAGTACAGCCCTCGTAATTATATTAAATTCTCTGTCAATATGCAATAAGAACTTTTGCTTTTATATTGAATAATGTTTCAAATGAGAAACTAAACTGTGACCTGTTTTTTCCAAAACAACCATGTGCCTATTACACTGAAAACTTGAAAATTTTTCAGATGAGATGCTCTAAACTGTGGACTTTTTTTCTTCTCAAAACAACCATACTCTGTGCTTATTAAAGAATACACAGGATGACCTTGATGAGAGGCTTTTGTTTGTTTTTTAACAGCACGCCAGTGAATCTCCTGCTTAGGGTCCTTGTGACCTGTTATTTAGCCATTGTGTGCAAACAAGTAAAAGAACCCAAAAGAAGATTTACTTTCAGTTGAATTTTGATATTAAGAAAATATCACATATTCTGCTCAAAGCATCTATATTTCCAAAAAAAAAAAAGGAAAAGTCTTAAAATCACTCATAAGTAATGAAATACACATCCACAAGCTATATAATAGTTGTTTTAATCAATGAGGGACTGACTCAGCTCATTTTTTGTGTCTATCCCATACTGTGCCACTTGTGTTGTTGCTAACTTTAAATTACAGGAAAACTGGACATTTTGTTTGGAGGCAATTTTTGACAGTTTTAAAAGAATATACTACACAAATAAGTTCTTATAATTTGAGTGGATACTTCTAAACTACAGTTCAATAAATATTTCTCATGGCAATGGATTTTTGTGATTGGTTTTTCTTAAAAATAATAGCTTTATTCTATTTGCTGCATCTTTTTAGATATTGTACTATCAATTGAAACAAAATGTGTGTCAGTTTAAAGCTGAAGGTGTGAAAACCAAACAAAATGCACCCTGTCAAAGGTACATTGCTGGCCACTAAAAGTGCAACACCAGGAAGAACTCATCAGATTGCCGCAATATATGCAAGATGGGTAGCTGATGGGAGAACATGTAAATGATTCAAAGCGCAGCACATACACTTATCACATGTGACAGTAATGCCCCCTGGAAGTGGTATAAGAGGAGATTATAAAGAGCCAGTAAAGCACTGGAATTGTGTTTGCTCACAGGTCTTGTGCACTAAAGGATCAAGTATGCCCCATCAAAGAACATGGCATCCATACAACCAGGTTTTCGACTTTGATTGAGGGAGAATTATGGGATTACAGGAAGGCAGATTATCGCACCAAGACATCGGTGCTCATGTTGGGCAGAATGCTGCCACAGTGATGAGAATATGGTGTCAGTGGGTAGAGGAGGAATGAACTCACCGACGTGAGGGATCTCAATGGCTCTGTCACACGAACGAGAGGACAGACATCTTGTGTGCATGGCTTTGAATGATCGTACAGCCACATCAAACACCTTAGCTCAACAGTTAGGGTGTGTTGCACTCAACCAGTGTCCACATATATGGTTCGATGTTGTCTGCAGCATCGGGGCACCTTTGCTAGGTGGCCATTGCTTTGGCTACCATTGATTCTACAACACAGGCGTATGCAGCTGCAATGGTGCCAAGAACGTTATGCATGGATATGATAATAGCATCACATCGTCTTTTCAGTATGCAGCACCATGATGGAGAAATCCATATCTGGCAGTACCACGGCGACAGGCTGAGTGAGACATGCATGATGCAGTGCCATACAGGTCCGGCCCCTGGTGTTATTGGATTCCACTCATGCATTCACCTCGTATGCATTACCAGTACTTTGAACAGCCAGCGTTACATCACAGGTGTTGGAGCCTGTGGTCGTACCTTATCTTCAGGCGCTCTCTGGTGCCATTTACCAACAGGACAATGCCCTACCACATGTGACATGCATTGTCCAACAATTCCTGGATAGCCACCATGCAACACTTCTGCCTTGGCCTGTGTGTTCACCGGATCTATCCCCAATTGAACATGTCTGGTCCATAATCTCATGATGACTAGCACACCAGACACCAGCAGCTGCTACAGCAGATGAACTTTGGCTATGTATTGAAACTGCATGGACTGACATTCCCCAAACACAGATCCAATGTCTCATTCTCTTAATGCCGGACCATGTAGCAGCAGTTATTGCCACTCATGGTGGCTACACAAGATACTGATTTCTTTGTATTCTACAAGTCTAACCGAGTTGTATTTGTAATCATTTGATCCTTGTAATAAGCTAAGCATTCACTAAATATGGCTTTGATATCTCTTGTCTTTCCTGGTGTTGCACTTTTAATGGACAGCAGTGTATAAACTGGACACCAGCCATTTCAAAGGAAAACTGATTAGTTGGCAACACTATATGCCACCCATGATTTGTTTTAAATGTATTGAAAATGCCTCATCTGTAGATGCACTGTTTGTAGTACAAGCAAAGAAAAATTTGTATAGGTCACATATTTATTAAAAGTAAATAACTGTAATATATATATATTGGTATAACATATCAGTACTTGGTTCAGATTAATCTAGAGCAGTGGTTCTCCACCTTTTATGCTTCATGTACCCCCTGGAAATGGTATGTAACTGGTGTACCCCTTGTATAGATAGATAAAACTATAGTTATAGTATAACAATGGGAATAAAATAAAACATATATATATATACATCTTAAGTAATAAACTACACAGCTAGATTGATAAATTTAATTTATACATGAATTAAGCTGTAACATTAAAATCCTCTCTAACAGCTCTAGTCAATCAGGAGGAGTGCATCAGTTTAACATTTCAGAACTTAGTGGCAATATGCATTGCCTCTATACCATTTAATTCTAATCATTAACATTATTCCTTAACCATTAACTTATGTCTTTGCACTAAATGTCAAAGACATATTAACAGGAACATATTAAAGTGCTATTTACCATTATTCAATAGGCTGGAACAGCTGCACTGGAATAACAAGCGATGACATTTGCTTTCAACAGGGCATATGCCAATGTCTTAAGTAAATAAGCAAATGTCATCCCAGGTTCGAGTCCCAGCTTAGCCAGTGGTTGAGATTTATTTCCGCAAAATTCCCCCCCCTGCCCATGGTCAGTAGGGGACACCGATGGGCTTGAAAAGGCCACCGTCCGTCGGATGGGTCATTAAGCCGTGGCCCCATGTGCTGGAGAGCCGTACCCTGTGCACCTTAAAGAACACGCTGGATGGCCTTGACGGGGGCTACCATCTGTCTCCCAACAGCTGTTCCAGTGGGTCCCCTCCCCCAACCTTCTCTGAGCCGTCGGTGTCCATATGACCTGGCCATTTAGCCCATGGTGTGCAAAAAAGTGCCGCTCAGAGGTAAAACAACTCAACCTACTTATCTTGAAGGGAAATCAAAGTAAGTATCTAATGTCCAATGTTGTAACTTGCGTAAAATGCAGGTCACAAATATGAAAATAAATATTTGCATTACAAAATTTACCTACAAGCCTTTTGAGGTTTGGGAATCACAGGTTAGAAGAAACCACTGCTCTAAATCATACAAAAAGAAAATAAGCTTAAGATCTGTAATGAACAACATATTTTGACACTGTGATAAAAGTTACAATTATTAGGGTTTTTTTTTTATGTATGTCTTATATTTTTAGTCCCCAGAAGAGAGTAACTTTGTGTTTGAATCTGAAGAAGATTATCCATCTGAGTGCAATAAAGTTCATAGACAAGGAAATGTGTTTGGTCCCATAGTAGGACTCTCAGTAGGCACCATTTTTGAGAGCAGATTGGAAGCATCTCGTGCTGGAATTCACAGGTATAATTATGTTGTTGTTTTTTTCCTCCATGAAATTTTCATTGCATAAGACAAATGAGATTAAAAATTTGATGCAAGAATAATGCAATTTACAAGATTATTCAATGCCATTTATTTTTACTCTTAGGGATGAACTTATTAAATTATTATTTATAGAATATTATGATGTTTTGATTTGACAGTTTCAAGACTTATTTTTCTTCTGTTTATAGTAAAGACAAACCTATAAACTCTTTGGCCAGGGCCGGGGATAGCTCAGTCAGCAGCACGCTGGGCTTGCAATCTGCAGCTCCCAAGGTTCAAGTCCCAGCTGGGCCAATATTGAGTTTATCTCTGCAAAAACTCTCCCCCCCCCCCCATCCTGCCCATCACGAGTAGGGGACACTGATGGGCTTGGAAAGGCTGCCATCCATAGGATGGGATGTTAAGCATGGCTCCATGTGTGGGAGAGCCATACCCTGTGCAAGGTAAAGAACACACTGGATGGCCTTGAACAGAGGCTACTGTCTGTATCCTAACATCTGTTCCATTGAGTGCCTACCCCAACCTTCTCCGAGTCCTCGGGGTCCTTGTGACCTGGCCATTTAGCACACTGTGCACAAATGTGCCATTCAGAGGTAAAACAGACAACATCTTTATAATTTAAAAATTTGTATAAAACCAGAACACAGACATTCTACCACCTGGAATTTGAACCCAAACCCTGATTTGTTCAGTGCTACCTTGAACCAAAGGAATGCCATGCAAATCCAATGCTTTCTTTTTTTTTTCCTTGAAAGCCTTATAATTGACCAATTGTCTAGAAATTTCTTATGGGAAATTTTAAAATACATATAAAAGCCTTTCTATTTCAAAACTAACTTAGTCTAACCCTTGAAAATTCAGGGTACCAAACCTAAGATCATCAGCTTATGAAGCAAAGATGCCTTTCACTAATTAAAAGTTTTTAAAAAAATAGTTAATAGCTTTCAATACCATGCTTAACCCTTTCAGTGTCCAGGACATCTGTGTATGTTCAGAGAATTCGCATTGAGAGGCCAAGGACATATATATCCATTTTTAGTACTACTACTACTACTACAACAACAACAACAAAATCGATTTTTAAAAAATAAAAATTGACATTTTAACTTTTTTTATGCATATTTTATAAAAAATATAATTCAGGCTTGATAAATAATATTTTCTTTTTTCATTTGATGCATATTTTATTAAACTATGACATAAATAATTTGTTAACATTACTCTATGCTGAGCAATCCCCTAAATTATGCTCAGAAGTTTCATTTGAACTATTATCAAGAAATTTTTCCTTAAAGTTTCTAAAATATCCTGATAATTAACAAAAAAATCTGCTAAGATTTTTTTTAATGGAAGATTTTGGAAGTAATTATGAAATATGTACCTTTTCTTTTGGTATACCATGTAAAAAGTCTTATTAAGATTAATATGCTTCTACAATGTTTAAATTTTTTTATTTTAATAAAATTCAGAATTAAATTCTCTTTAATTTGGTATATAATATGACCTATTTCTGTTGATTAGTTATTTATTAAAAATATTCTAAAGTTGACTTGTTTATTGGACTCTGCAACAAGCCTGGACTTTTCTCAAAGTATGTTACGGAGAAAAAAAAATTACGAAATGGAGAAATGTTTACTTTAAACAAGAAAATAATATTTTTGTTATTCAGAATTCATGTGCATTATAATCATTTTTGTCTATTAGTTTTTTTTAAATAAATTTTTATTTGCATTGCCAAATGCATTTTTTTTTTTTACTTAAATGACTCTAAAAAAAGTCCTATTAAAATAAAACATCTTTTTTGTCAAATATTTAATTTTCAGAAAATCAAGAATTAAATGCTGATTAATTTGGCATATAACATGCCATAATTCCTTTCATTAGTTATTTGGCAAAAAAGTTCTAAATTGAAAATTTTTTTGGCTGAGCATAGGGAGAAAATAGCTTGGCCTCTGGATAAAACCAGTTTTTCAGGCTGGACACTGAAAGGGTTAAGATGGTACCATCTTGAGCCTTACAGCTCAATCCACTGCACTGCCAAGACTTCAATAGCTACCCCTTTGTGAAACTTATGCAAAAAAAAAAAAAGAAAAACATCATCTTGAACTGCAGAATTTCTGTCTTTAGTGCAAAGCTTATGAATATAAGCAGTTGATGTGGCTACTGGGTTAAACAGCATGTTGATAGGGAGAATCCCAATTATTTGATATTTAGGTAGCGAACATCACCCTTTTTAAAAAAAAAAAAGCTCAGAATTCCCCTTTAAAAATGGTCGACTTTTGGCACAATTTATTTACAATGTTACAGTGTAAACTTAGACCATAATGCTAACAAATCTTATTGGCAAAAAATACTTGGCATGGCTCAAAATTCTAAAAGTTTCCACTTCTAGATATGAATAAACTGACTGAATTAGATAACTTTTGAGTAACGCTGATCATTTCGATGGTGAAAACTGACATTAATGCTGCGAAGCAGTAGAAAATACTGCTTCGCAGCATTAATGTCAGTTTTCTTTTAGGCCGTGTTCAGCACACGAATGTGACATCGCGCTATCCATCAGATGTAGTACTGTCCTGTATAGAGGAGTATCGAATAGCATCAATCAATCATATTTCCACCTCTGCTTGCAACTGTCCAAGTCTTCCAACAGCCCTCTTTTGCTTGGAATCATCTAAATGATGATAGCTTGCATTCTTAAGTAGAATGAATGAGATTAACTATCCTTGCCAGTAACAATTTAGAAATGGAGTGATCTGGTAGCAACCCATGCTTTTATCAGCAGTAGTAATTTGCACATTGCAAGGAATCCAAAATTTGCATGTAACATTGCCTATAACAGTGTATTATAACCTTGGGATATTGTTAAAATTAAAATGTTGATGAAAGTTATTTAACACTGCTACCCTAATTTTGCCAACCAGTGTATTTGGACATTGAAAAAATCATTTGTAGGAATTAGCTATTTGTTCATATCATGAGACATAACTAATACCAATTCATTTAAATTGATATGTGATGGTTTAAAAATGTTTTAAAAGTATATTGTGTCAATTTGTTCATTGAAGTTTGTCAGTGTTTTATGAAATTTTGGATAAATCTTTCATTCTTCAGTGTTTGGGAGTTAGGTAAAAGTACAGGTTACTCTTGTACTTTTACATAACTCCCAAAATTCTTAATTTTCTTTTAATGGTATTAATCAGTTATATTTTTAAACTGATAATTAATAATTTTTTTTTTGACCGTTAGACCTACTGTTGCTGGTATCCATGGCCATGAAGTAGAAGGATGCTATTCACTGGCACTATCAGGAGGCTATGAGGATGATTTAGATATGGGAGACTTTTTTACTTACACTGGAGAAGGTGGACGAGATTTAAAAGGAACGAAAGCAAATCCCAAAGTAAGAGAACTATGACATTCAGACTTTTTATTGCACTTAATTTCACATTTTGTCTTTCTAGCAGAGCAAAATTTGTCTTTGTTAAAATTAGGAATTTGGTAACTTTTAATATCAGGTTTTTAGTCTTTTCTCGTTTAAAAAAAAAAACAAGATAAAATTTTGCTTTGTTGTCATGATGGAGATTTGTATTACACTTTCCAAATATTCCTAAATGTATAATTGCACCTCTAATGGTGGAAAAAGTCGGAAATTCCAAACCAATATTGCTAGAAATTTTAAATTTTGCTGGTGGAATGGTGAAGGTCACGAAGTTTCCATTGCCAACAATGAGTTGACCCCTAGACCCAGATAGGATGGGAAAACACATCCTTTTAGTTTTAGTTGATAATTGTATGTTTTTAGAGATAAATGAATAATAATTCTTTTTGGGTTAAATAGGATTTGATGAAATATTATGATTCACACTTTTAAATCTTCTGAAAACTATAATTGCACCTCCAATGGTGGAAAAATTGGCAAATTCCATATTTTAAAACCAATATTGCAAAGCTAAAAATTTAAATTTTGGTGGCAGAATGTGAACATCACGAGGTTTCCATTGGCAACAATGAATTGACCTCTTAGACCCAGAGTGGGTGGGAAAAATGTGACTGTTTTAAAAGATAATTGTTTATTTATAAAGATAAATTAAAAATTCTCTTTAGGTTGGATAGGTATTGATGAAATATTATAATTTACACTTTCCGAATATCTTAAAAGCTATGATTGCACTCTCTAATGGTGGAAAAATTTCAAGATTTTAAACAAATATTGCAAATGATGTATTTATGCTAGAAATTTTGGTAGTAGAATGTGAAGGTTACCATGTTTTCATTGAAAAAAATAATATGATAATTGGAAACCTCATTTACTTGAATTGGTACTAATGAAATATAATTCACATTTTTTTTTTAAACTTAGGTAATTTAAATTCATATTGTTACAGATCACTAAATGTAGAAACAGCAACACTATTAATTACTTTTGCAAATAATTTATATAACAGATATTTGAAATTTTGGTAGTAGATTTTCAAGATATATTCCACTAACTGTAATAATGTACCCATTTTTCTAAGAGGGGTGTGGTAAATGCAACTTTTTATATTTAAGAAATAAAATACTATTTGCATTTTCCCACCATCCATTAGCTGAAATTAAAACTTTCAAGGAGTGAAAAAGTAGGTAGAGGAAAATCTTCATTCACTTTGAAAACAATATTCCCATATGCTCCAGACGTGATATCCATTCTTCTAGTTTTATTCTCTAGCTGCAGATTAAGAAATTTTTATGTGGTCATGCTGAATTCAGATAAGCTGAATGTGATGTTTTGTATGTATACACAGAAGTAAAATGCTTATTTAAATTTTTTTTTGTAGAACCTGCGAACTGCACCCCAATCAAAAGATCAAACGCTTAGTCGAGGTAATTTAGCTCTCACACAAAATATAACAAACAGGAGACCAGTTCGAGTACTACGGGGATACAAACTAAGGAGTGAATATGCTCCAGATTATGGATACAGATATGATGGTAAGTTAATATTTTAGTAGTTGTTTATGAAACGCTCATATAAAATTATTAAAAAAATGATTCACTATAGTTTTGCCTCTTCTATTTTGTCTTGTTCACTCTGATATATATTATATATCAATGGTACCTAATAAGTTACAAGCATTTCTTAGTAAAAACATGGCCACTTCTCTGACAAACCTTGGGGCTACTTTGAGAGACTTTTTAACTGCTATGAAACATCACTGTGTGGCCTTGACTAAAAAAAGTTAAACTTTTAGACAAAGTACAGGATGCCACCTATTTAGTAGCAGAATGGATAGCTTAAAACAATGAATCCTCATACAGTTGTAGAAACCTTGATATTCCCAAACTTGCAATGCCATAGTAAAGAATGTTTAGGAAAGGAATAAATATTTTGTGGGAAACATTTTGTTGACATATGAGACTTGAGGCCGTATTTCTCCAGAAATATGCCAGAGTATTTTACCAGTTGAACTAATGCTGACTCTGTCTTTTTTTCTCACTAAGACTTTAAACTCATCCTGAGATGTCGGCGCCTACAGTTGGCGTCATCTATGATCTCACAAAAGGAAAAAAAAATATAGAACTAATATACTATCCAAGTACGCAAGTTCACAGATATTAGAGGGAAGACTCATTGAATTATCTGTTCTCTTGTTACATTGATAATGGGAAAACAGTAAAACATTTTTTTTTTGCAAAGAACTGGGAAAAAAATTAAAACAGATTGAGATATGCAGGTGTAACACTCCAAAAGTATATTAAACTTCTTTGGATCTTTTGACTGATCCAAATTAAACTAAACTTCCAGATAGCATCGGGCACCAGGCAATTAATCTTGCTAAATAAAGTTAATTGAGGATTGCTAAGTATATGAGCATTACTTGTTGAGTACAAAGTCAAAAGATTGTCAAATTATTAAAGTTAAATCTTAATAAAAAAAATCAATTATCGTTGCTCAAGAAGAAAAATAGCAAAGTCAAAATATTTCATTAAACAAAGTTTATTTTTAAAACAATTCAAGACTCACCAAATATACTGATGAATACAAAACTCTGAGCAACTAAAAGCTCCATCTCTAATAACAACTTAAAAAAAAAACTGACTTCCTCTTACTGACATTTTCTCATTACTATCTACATGACCTAACATCACTTAGTATACATGCGGTGTGCAACTGATGTGTGTATTGTACACTGGGAAAAACATTTACATAATTATAATTGCACATTCACACCAGCTATGACACAAGAGAGTGTTTCCTTACGCGCACATTAGCATCTGTCAATCAATAGTCAGAGTTGCGCATGCACAACTCCTTTATCGGATTGGAAAAGGGAAAACTGATAAGTCCAACTGAAATATAATCCCCAAAATGATAAATGCAATGTAAATAAAGTAAAACTGGTTAAGAAAAAGCAAAAGTGAATGGGTGGACCTTCACACAGAGTGTCACTGAACAACTGCATGGTGCTATCCTCTTCATGAGATCAGATATGCCCAAAGAACTATGCCTGTGTAAATAAAACAAGTCAAAAGATTGATGAGTTCACAAAACACATGATGTTAATTTCAGTGTCATCTCTGCAAGAGTGGATACTGCTAGCAAATGAAAATTAGGTTCCTGCTGACGTGCATCTCATGGTCTTTAGCTAGGTGGGATATGAACCCATGACTTCCTCATAACATGTCACATGTTCTGATCACTGAGCTACTGGCCACTGATAAAGATCTATTCTATTTAATGAAATGAACTATTCTACCTATAGTACATGATTCAAATATCTGTGTCACTTGAAGGCAATGTAATCTCCACTTCCAAATGGCATCCTGAAGTAGATCATGAGTATATTGATTACTTAATTTCTCGATGTTTCTTGTTAAAAGGTCATGAAATCACCTCTATATTTTATATTGGTGTTAAGAATGACTTTATGACCTTTCAACAGAAAAAAAAAACAAGAAATTTATTGAAGATACTTGTGGCATATCTTGCCATCTACTTCGGGATGCTGTGTGGAATTGGAGATCACACAGATATTTGAGGTGTCTACTGCAGGTAGAATAGTTCATATTATTAAATAGAGTAGATCTTGATTGGTGTCCATTAGCCCAGTGGTTAGAGCTCCTTGCATGTTATCAGAGGGAGCTTAAAAAGAATGGATAGCTTCAATCTCAGGATGAGTTTAAAGTCTTAGTGGGAAAAAAAGACAGAGTCAGCATTAGTTTAACTGGTAAAATACTCTGGCATGTTTCTAGAGAAATACGGGCTCAAGTTCATATCCCACCCAGCCCAAGACAAGATAGTTCCAAGTAAATTCCTCTAAATTTTAATAGTTTTCCTTTAAATTGGATATTGATGTTAAGAGTGTTTGTATTATTCCTCCAATATTAAATGGGTTTGTGCATTTCACCAAACTCAAACATCTCACTAGTCAACTTAAAAGAGCAGATTACCTATAGATATGTAATTCAATAAATATTTGGAAAAAATTATCATTGGTATGGGATTCTGTGGATCATTGGTACTGTACTATGAATTGATTATATTAATGTGATGAGTGCTTCCTCATTAACATCTGATTTTTAGCAACAATTGGAAAATAAGTTGCCTTCACTGATTACAGATGGCACAAATCCACCTCATTCAACGAAAGAAATAAAGGTCACATTCTGGAAGCATATTATCATCCGATGATTGGTTTAGCTAGTTGAATGCTCTGACATGTATCTGGAGAGTCGCAAGTTTGTATACCACACCCTCAGCAATAAATAAATATAATAAATACCCCCTCAAGCAGCTGCTTGCCACAGAGGTCTGACAGGAGCCTGTCAGCTTATATGCCATAGTAGAAGGATCTGAGAGGATGGCAGGACCTCAGCAAAAAACAACACAAACATCCATGCCTTACCCGGGGCTCGAACCCAGGTCCCGTAGATCAGTAGCCAAGCGCAGTTTTTTCCAAATAATTATTTTATAAAAAGAGCAAAATACAAGTAATTTGTTTTGTATGATTTGTAAGTACGGTAGTTTTAAAATTTAAATATTACACTCTAATAATTATAGCATAAACTTATATAAATTAATATTTCTAGGCTTCATCTATATGTAACATCAATTAAATTACTTGTGCATCCATACACAGTGTAATCTGGTCCTTATTGATTTCATTTTATTCCATAATTAAATTCAGGGCCTTCTATTTTGGAAACTGTAATAGTAAACAACATGATATGGGTGGTATATATATAATGCATCTATTTAGGGTGCCTTCAGTAACAAATGAGGTTAAAAAAAGCACTGTATTAATCAATTTATTCTTCACAGATGTGCAAAGCATATGATGCCTACAGGACCAAGATATTTTGATGCCTGAGACAAAGTTCATTTTCCCCAATAGCCCTTATTGGTAGGGCCTGGCCTCTATTGGCAAGCCCGCCCCTGCATGCTATTATTTGGTAAACAACCACTTACATCCATTTTTCTTGTAAAACAGAATGTAAGATAGCACTACCAGACAAAAAATACAAAATTTCATGTTGAATTTAACCAAAAGAATATTGACTGAGCTATTGCATTGTTTTTGATAATATTAAGAATAATAGAATTGAAATTTTAAAGGTATTTATTCTGAATTTTGATGACTCTCAAAAATGATGCCCTGAGGCCTTCACCTTACCTATCAGATAGGCCCTGGATGTCTAGCAAATGTAATGATGAAATTAACGAAGCAAACGGTTCTGTAACTGTCCAAAATTAGCATTTGACTGAAGTATTTTCAATTTATTTAAGTGGTAACTTTATATTAAGTTTACCTTATTATGTAATATAATTATACAAATATCTAAGAGCAGTCAACTTCAGGAATATGTCATATGAATAGTGACTAAAAATAAATTGTCTAAAGATCAATAAAAAGTGAAAATATATCTGTCATTTCTATTTTTAAAAGGTATGACTTATTTTAGCTATATTCAACTAAATATACTAATTAACATTAAGAAATAGTTATTTTTTAACAAAATTTTTGCCACAATTTTAAAATTAAACTTTTCATAGCAGTTACGCAGCTTTATACTAAAATGATTCATTCTCAATATTTCAGTTAAACTTTAAATGTCTTGAAATACTTTTATTCAATTTTTTTTACATTTCTTTATCTCCTTTTAGATATATTTTTCATTTATATTATGCTGTTTTTAAAAGAATTTTTTATGACATTACTTTCCTTAGGCTTAGAGTTTGCCAATTGCCAAAATTCTAAGCATATGCATTACTTGCATAAATGGCTAAAAATTGTAGGAAAAACTAAATAAATGAGAGATGTAAACATTAAAGAAATATTATGCAGTATTTATATTAGAACAAAGGCTGACGTCCAATGAATGGGGATGTAAAGCCGTGGCTCCATATGCAGGAGAGCATACCCTGTACATGTTAAAGAATATGCTGGCTGGCCTTGACAGGAGGATACCATCTGTCTCCCAATAACTGTTCAGTGGGTTTGCCTTCCCCCAACCTTCAGGGTCCTTGTTACCTGGCCATTTAGCCGATTGTGTGCAAAAAAGTGCCACTCAGGGGTAAAACAACTCAACCATTCATTGCTTACTTCATGATAAAGGCTCTAAAGCTGTTTATTTTATTTTCTGAAAACACTTTAAAAGAAATCAGACCACCACATTGAGTTCAGTTTCAGAAACCCAACATTGTAAGGATTAATAGTGCTATTCTCCAGAGCAATTGATAAGGGATGTGGACAGGTGCTGTCATTTTGTAGGAGGAAGGTATCAAATTGCACCTGTATATGGTCACATGAAGGGGTCCAGATTTCATCCTTGTATCTGTGAATGGTGACATAGCTTGCTAGCAACACATACAGATCTGTGGGGCTGCCCAAAGATATCCCTCTTTAACCCATAGTACTAAAACCATCATAGGTGTTCCATTCATGGATATTTCTGGTATGATAGTGTGTTACTGATGCAGTGAAGAGCATCTACTGCCGTTGTTCACGGGTCTAGCTGTCTGCCCAGTTTAGACAGTCTCTCCTAGTGTCAGGTCTGGGGCATACACATAACTGGCTGCCTTCATAAAGTCTTCAGCATATGGTGGTAGCTGATATCAATGTTCCATTCACTGTTGCAAGGTCCAATCATGGTTGATGTGATGTTGGCATCCTGCTTCTCAGACCATATAACACCAGATAACAGTCATCTGTTGGTGTTGTTGCCATTGTCATCCACTACTAAATCATCTGGATGTGCTATGTCCTTGTTGGAATCTCTGCCAAAACACTGAATGACACATTAAACCATCAGGCAACATCTGCTTGATTTTGGTCTGACTTGAGCTGACCTATAGCTTGCCACTGCACTTCTTCAAATAAACAATGTCAGGTAGATGTATTCAAAAAATCTAC
Organism: Ryuthela nishihirai; assembly: GCA_038380435.1. Taxonomy (NCBI): domain Eukaryota; kingdom Metazoa; phylum Arthropoda; class Arachnida; order Araneae; family Heptathelidae; genus Ryuthela; species Ryuthela nishihirai. The sequence goes on along the minus strand of JAWZYU010000376.1, from coordinate 15,376 downwards.
AATCTCTAAAATTCCTCTCGTGCTTTGTAGGAGCTTCAGAACACCTGCTTTTAATGCTGGACACATTTGCATATACTGCTACCACCAATGTTCATTTGCATACCATATCTCAATCCTGTGATACGTTACATACTAAGCATGACTTTTGTGCATTTCTATCATTGAAGTTCTACGATAATGCATTTTTTTTTTCATTTTTTCCATAATTTATGAAAATTAGTGTCTACATGTGTATATATATATGTGTATGAAGAATATCATACTTGAAATATAACTTGGGCAGTCATTCAAGTATCATTTGAAGTATTTGAATAAAAATTCTATTAATATTTGTTTAAAATTTAATTTTTATCCAAGTATTGGTTTAAGTAGGAAAACAGTCTAAAAAAAAGAATTTATTTGAAGTTAGCAAATTTTTATTGTGGTTTCAAACATCTGCAAATTATATAGTAAATTTATCCTATTTTGTTTCTTATAAAAATGAATTATGCTTATACTCGTTTTTGTTCTGATATATATTATATAGTTTGTTAATAAACTGTGCTAAGATTCTTTGCTTTTGCTATGAAGGTTAAATTTTCATACAAGACTAATATGACTGTGAGCATCAAGCAGGTAATATTAAGATGCACTTAATTAAAATATTCAGCAATAAAGTAGTGAAGATAACTAATCATTCTAATAATTTTCAAAATTAAATTTTTGCTGTTTATATAATAATATCTAATTTATACTCTTTCTTAGGCCTGTACTCTGTAGAAAAATACTGGTCTGCCACAGGTTTATCAGGATATCTTGTATATAAATATATTTTAAAAAGATGTGATAACCAAGAAGTTGCACCTTGGCTTGCAGAAGAAATTGAGGTTAGCCTGTTTTTATTTAGTACTTGTAAATCATAAATGCTGTCTTAGAAATTAAATATATGAAAAAAATTTGCTGATCTAATTTAAATATTTCAGTTTTTTTATATATGAAATGTTTTAAATTTTCCTTTTCAACAGTATCTTAGCCACAAGTTGTACAAATCTGAATACTAAGTTCTGATGTTTCTTTGCCACTTGTATGAAAACTTTCACTCCTATGCACTGTAATAGAAGTTTTATCTTTTGCAAGCCATTTCCACTATTTTAAGTGTTTTCAGCTTTATGTAAAAAGTTGCTTTATCAATAATGTTAAGGTAAGTAAAAATGATTAAATTTTTAGTGGACTTTTTAGCTTATCAAATAGTGTGCTGGAAACAAATATTTTAAATAGTCTATAAAATTAGCACTTAAAAATATGGTTTAGTACTTGGGTTTATAAACTTATTTATATAGAACTTTCTTCTAGTTAACATATCCACTTCAACATGACACCTGTGTATCACACTGCATTTTCCTATAAGGTGGAATTCCCATTTTTGAGTCACAGTGACCGGATTTTTATGCTAATTTAGGTACATCTGCTTCAAAGTATTGTTTCTTATATTCATTCTCTATTTTTGTATATTCACCAATTGATTTGGGGTTTCCTCACACTTAATGTTTTAATATACAAAGCTTTTTATTGGTAATGCAGGGTTAATTATTAAATAGCCTTCTAATATATAAGTATTCTTTTTTGATAATGTTTCTTTGCCATTTACAGGAAAAGGAAGTACCTAATATGGCTCACAATCAAGTAGAATCAGACAGTGACAGTTCAGGAAAAGTGTCGTGCTGAATTTGTTGCCTATTTCGAAAGGAATAAAACAATTCAAGCAGAATATTTTTATTTGAACTTGCAGTTTTTTAACTTGTAATATTTTTCTATGCATGCCCAGGTATGAAGAACTGGTCATATTCCACTTTTTTTTAGCCACTGAAATACTACTGCCATACTAATAGGCTTTTCTTTAAAATAAACTCTTGAGCCTTAAGAAATTAATAGCAAAAGTCCATAGGGTCCTTGTGGCCCATTGCTATTAATTTTCTAATACTTTTAAGTATTAGAAAATTACATACTGTCCAGGACAGTTGAAAGCTCTTATGACTTAATCAGTAGAAAAACTTGAATTCTACCAATTTCAGTACTGGGCAATCACAGTTTTTTTTTTTTTAAATGGCCCCCAAGTTTTATAATTGTCATGTGTGTAAATACGAATAAATATTTCAATATTTTTGCTAAATGTTATACCATTATTCATTATTCAGGGACAGTAATAGAAATATGCAAATATAAAATCAAAAGTGCTAGTAGATGTCAAAATCCAAAGGATGTTTTTCCTCAAATGTGTAAGGTGTTCCAGTTATCTTACCAGTTTTTTAAACCTTAATAAAATTAAACATGTGAAAATTTGGTTTCTTGCAACTTGAAAAAAAGTTGTTTTACTGGCATGCATTTCTTTTCTCTTAAATATTTTTAGTGAAAGCATGTTCTTTAAAATTGGGTTACTCTCTGAGAAAAATACAGCATTTTGCCTGGTTGAGACAAGATCATGTATACAGGTTGAAGGAAAATAGAAATTCCTACAAATTAACCCTAGTGCTACTCAATTACATTAACCTGTAGACCATATTTTTAATTTTAAAATTAATCTTTTTGCAGGCCAGAGGTGAAATGAAAGGAATTAAATTTATGTAGTGTTGGTTTTTTGCATTTCTTGCAAAAACTGTGCTTTGTTTTCTACATTTTTTGCACAAATGTTCCAAACTGCTGATTAGTTCTAAATTTTGATGCTTTAAAATTCATGCAGATTAGTAGCATGAACCTGCATAGAGGATTTTTGACTTAACTTGGCAGCCGAAAAAAAAAAAGCCAGTCTTTAACATATTTCAATTTCAGATATTTGTAGGTGAGCAGTGGGAATATGATGTATTTTAAGTATAGTGAAAAAAAGATGGGTTTGAGCCAGGTAGAACCCATTTTCTTCTGTTAAGATGTCAAGTGCTCTGCTTGCTGAGCAACAGACTACCAAAGAAGATCTCTTTTATTATGGCCAGTAGCTCAGCAGTAGAGCACTTGACATGTTATCAAGGAGTTGTGGATCTCACCGATGAAGACAAATTTTCCTCTATACCTAAAAGTCTTGAAATGCAACAAACCACATCTTCATGTATGATTTATCGTTATTGAGGTTTAAAGCGAAAATTTCTGGAGATAGTGTTCAGATTTAAAAATATTACTAGAAACTTTGGTAACGATGTATATAAATACTAAACAGTGAAGTTTAAAATGCTCAAAAGTGTTTTTTGTATATGGTAAAATTGTATTTTTTTAAATAAAATTTTAATCTATACCACGTTTGCCTTACTTTTTAGTATGAGTACTTGATAGCAGGTAGATACATCAAGCATATCTGAGTAGGTTCACCTGCCTGTGCAATTGTGAACAAGGATATCTTCAGTGTGTGCTGGCTCCTTGTTGGTGACAGTTTAATTACTACACAACCTATTATCTCTATTTTAGCAGATTTCAGCACCCAGTAATTCTCAACTAATTCTGTTATTTTTACACCAAAATGTTTATATCTTGTGCACAGGCCTGGTGCTATATCTTCACTCTGAGCAAACTGTGGCCCCTTGTGCAAGAGAGACATGCAGAGTATGTCACACACTGGATAGCCTTCAATGGAACTACTATCTGTTTCCTAACAGCTGTGCAGTGGGTCCCCTTCCCCAAACTCTGAACCCTTGGAATCCTTATATCCACATATTTAGCCCATTGTGTGGAAAAAGTGCTGCTTAGAGGTAAAACAGCCCAACCTCAAAGTGGCAGTTTTTTGCATACAATGGGCTAAATAATCATGTCACAAGAGCTCAGAGATTGGGGGAAGGGAATTCACTGGACAGCTGTTAGGAGTAAATTTTCTGGGCCATTCATTATGTTAGCGTGCACAGATAATGGCTTTTCTGCATATGGGACCAGAGCTTAAAGCTCCATCTGACAAGCAGTGTCTTTCCAAGTCCATCAGTGTACTTTTTTATGCCAGGGGCAGAATGGGAGTTAGCAGAGAAAATTCTCAGTGCAGGCACAGTTGGGAGTCAAAACTGGGAACTACAGATTATAAGCCTCGCACACCTATCAAAACAAACCCCTGTCTCTCTGAAGCAAAGAGATGTATTTTTTAATGGTATTTTTTAATGTGGAAGCCATGGTAAATATGACTAGAGAATGCACTGGTAATGTCTGCCATGATCATGCCCAAAAGCTAAGCCTGCTTGCTAAGAAGGCAAAGTGTTTGTAATAGAACAGGCTCTGATGGGTTTTTTTTTTCAATTTGTGATCAGACCTGCAAAGCTACTAGCTTTTCTGTAGGTTATGAAAGAACAAACGATCTTACTATCACCCAGACTGGAACCTAAACCCCAGCAGTTGCAGTGTCATTGCAATCCTATGTGATACAGAGGCACCACTGTTGGTATGATGCAATTAATGTTTCACAAAGAATTACCCATCTGTGCCAGTGTTGATTTATCTCTGCTAAACCCCCCACCCTTCCCTCAGTCAGTAGTAGATGCTAATGGGCTGGGAAAGGCTGCCATCATTCAATGGTTGGGATGTTAAGCCATGGTCCCAAGTGTGTAGGAGAGCCTTATCCTGTGCATGTTAAAGAACATGAGAAAGCCAAATTGCTAGATGGCTATTAAAAAGCTAAGTGCAACAGGTTTTAGAATTTACTGTGCATACTAAAAGAATAACAAGTGGCATTTAAAAATATATGTTGGAATTTTTTTTAATTGCCAAAACCCTTTTGAGAATGCTAGTAAATGGAAAGGAGGTGAAAAAAATCTGTTAATGTTTGATATTTTAAGTGATGTTTTAAAAGTCGCACAAAGGAAAGTTATGTACAGTATGTCCTGGCATTTTGGATCGATATAGTCACTTAATCACTTCTTCCTCTTAATTTTGTTTTCTGGCTTCCTTTATAGTAATGCCTTTAATAAGTTTAAAACTACTTCAGCATTAGTTTATATTAAAAGTAAAAGTAAGATTTTTGCAAACGTTGGATCCAAAACATTAGAATAAAAGAAAAGCAATTTCCAGCTTCTTCGTTCCTTAACGGAAATAAACTGTTAAGTACGAACTTATGATTTCCATTTTAATTATTGTATTGAAAAGGATGAATTTTAAAAAACTAAATTCCAGTTCAGTTTAATCGTTTGGTACATAATATTTAGCAACATTTACTGATATGAAAATATCTACCTGGGCAATTATCCTCCCACTCTACACTATAAAAACCCCAAGATGATTTTCTAATTGGGCCCACCCCTGATTCCTAGCAAGTTTATAAGGCATCGTGTGAATTTTTGCCTTTCTAAATAGCTGACTGGCCCTACTGCCATGTTTCATGGCAGACAACAGCTATGAAGTCTAACATTATTACCCTATTGGAGAAAGCTCCCTGCAAAGTTGCTACTAAAAAGCAAAATTTCAATATATTAAAAAAAGCCATCTATTATATAAACCTAAAAATTACAACAGCAATGAGATTACTTATTGAATACATAACTTCAGTGATAGATAGGATGGCAAAAATTGATTATCTCACCAACTAAACAAAAATTGCCTGTGATAGATATATCTTCCCTTAAAGTTAATATGCACTCAATAAAAAAAGGTGATTTCATCTTTTTTTGTTCCTAAAATCATTGCATAACAGCTATATACGGATTTTTAAGAAACATTCTTTTATAGCCATATTTAACAATAACACCAATTAGCAAAGAAAATAGCATAAAAAAAGAAAACTTAGTGTCAAGAACCAAGGGGCACCTAATGACTGTCCAGGTTTTGAGAATGAGTAAAGTATAATATGTGGCAATACATACGTTGATTTATCTCTAGTAATGAACAAATGTTTCGAATTTACAAATTACATGCCATTAAATATTTAATTCAAAATCATAAAGTCAACCATTTCAAAGAACGCCCAGCAAACACAAGAGTAAGAAAAGGAAATATTCAAATTTTCATAAAAATGTTCTGAATTATCAAAAAATATATATATTTAAAGCAAACTAAACTAATTTCATTTATAATATTTAAGGCTAAACTATTGTAAATTTTAAAAGCTAGAACTAGAAAAAATGTCTTTATTACATTTTTATGTGGAAATGGAACCCTGTATGACAAGCCAACTTGTCTAGAATTATAAGAGGCCATGAAGGATAAGAACGAATATCTGTTTAAATATACAAATAAGAGAATTTTGTATATATATATATCTAATGCTGTAAAAATGTAATGTTTAAGGAATGAATATTAGAGTAGGAAGAAATATTAAAGACTATTTTTTTTTTATGAATTGAAATCAAATTATGAAGATTATTTTTATATCCCCCTCCCCAGCTGTATATTCCATACTGAATAACAGAGTAAACCCATGCATAGTAGAGTCCAATTAATATTTTTTTCGTACACAAGATTTTAAATAATAAAATCTAAATAGAATACATCTTAATTTTTTGTCAAAATGTTTGCATGAGTAATAGTTTTCAAATAGGAATCTAGATGCACACCTAAGTATGTATAGCTATAAACCATCTAAAACAGGACAGTTGCAATTTTGGAGGAAAAGACAGTTTTGTTTATATTTGATATGTACAAGGATGTTGCTTAGTATGTAGAATTTAGTTTTCTGTATATTTAAAGTTATTTGCTGAAAACCAAATATGGATCAATTGTAGTTCATATTAAAATTTATTTTAAAAGATATTTAATATATGACCAGAGTATACTATTGCTACATCATCAGCATAACATGTAAGGGATCTCTATTCATAATGGCAAAAATTCAAATATATCAAAAACAATAATAGGTCCTAACACTGATTCCTGAGGAACTCCCTTTCTAACAATATGAAAATCACTTAGAACATTTTCGATTTGAACCGACTGTTTTCTTCCAAAATAGGTTTTGAACCATAAATGACAATTGCCTCTTATTCCACTTGTATATAGCTTGTTGATCACTGTATACTCGTGGATAGAGTCAAATGCTTTTTTTTTATATATCAATGATAAACTATTGCCATATTCATAAACAAATTTAAAAATTTTGCCTTAGTTCTAAAATTGCTTGCTCACAATTTAGTCCCCCCCAAATTGTGACTTATTGAAAAGTTTTCATAATAGTTTCCTAGAAACTTAGAAAAAATTGGCAAACTTGAAATTGGTCTATAATTCATTACAATATTTTTATCCCCTGTTTCGTAAATAGGTATTCTTTTAGCAAACTTTAGTTCAAAGATGCATTATCATCTGGATATGCCGACATATTTAGAGATTTATAATTTTTAACATTTGTGCATTAATGCCATCATATCAAGGGGCTCTTATGTTTTATATTTGAAACTTCAGTTTCAGTGACACCTCACAGATATAGAAGGAAAAACATACAAGTATGTTTGATAATATGTTACATATCTATTTTCTCATCTATAAATTCTGAATTCATATCATTTACTAATATATTTAAGTTACTATTATCAGGTACAATTGCACTTTTTTATTTTATGCCAAGTAAATTATTTACAAACTTCCATTGTGTTGGGTTGGGTTGTTTTACCTCTGAGCGGCACTTTTTTGCACACCATGGGCTAAATGGCCAGGTCACACGGACCCCGAAGGCTCAGAGAAGGTTGGGGGAGGGGACCCACTGGAACAACTGTTGGGTGACAGATGGTAGCCTCCCGTCAAGGCCATCCAGCGTGTTCTTTAATGTTGGGTTGTTTTACCTCTGAGTGGCACTTTTTTGCACACCATGGGCTAAATGGCCAGGTCACATGGACCCCGAAGGCTCAGAGAAGGTTGGGGGAGGGGACCCACTGGAACAGCTGTTGGGAGACAGATGGTAGCCTCCCGTCAAGGCCATCCAGCGTGTTCTTTAACGTGCACAGGGTATGGCTTTCCCGCACACGGGGCCACGGCTTAATGTCCCATCCGACGGACGGTGGCCTTTCCAAGCCCATCGGTGTCCCCTACTGACCGTGGGCAGGGCGGGGAATTTTGTGGAGATAAATCTCAACGCTGACCCAGCTGGGACTCGAACCTGGGAACTACAGATTACGAGCCTGGCACGCTACCGACTGAGCCCCCCGCCTTCCATTGCGACTTAGTGTCATTTGCACAAGAATTTCTCTTCAATGCATATCTTTAACTTCATTAATGTTTTTATTTTTTATAACTCTACAGTTTTCCTTCTATACATTTAATCCATCAGTGACCCATTATTGCTTACTTGTTGCTTTATTCCTTTTTTTTGTTATTGATACACAATCCATTATCAGATATGCAGAATTATGTTGCTTCACATAACGTTCAAAATTATAGTAATTGATATTTGTACTATTTTTTACATTTGAGCAAAACACTTTATTGACTGTGTATTCAAATTAAGTTTACCTACTATTGGAATATGATCAGTCAAATTGGATTTATAAACTGCCACATCAACAGTGACATATTTTGCTTTTCTGATAAATGCATGGGCTAAATAACTATTTGTTTGAAATGTACCTACTGTTTTTAGTCCTAATTCTTCAGTGATGGTTTTACTTTTTTTTAGAGCTCATATAAGAAAACAAGTATTTCTTAATTTATATCTTTTTATTCTCCAAAGTGGCCAAAAAATGGCAGTCAACACAGATTATAACATTTATTAGTCTTATACAGTAAAAAATTCCATTCACAGAATGACTAAAATTTTATTCAAGCCTTATATCATCCATTGATATCATTTCGTTTGGACAGAACTAGCAATGCTTGTGATGGAGAGATGCTATGTACTCCTAACTCTTCCAAGGCATTGTTTCCTTCTAAAAACCCTTCATGCTGTTTTAACGTCTCTCTAAGTAGCATAGCTGGTGCATGGTTCAGGTTCAGAAGAATGCAAGACTCCTTAACACTATATTGAAAATGAAGGGAAAAAATTAGAATTTAAAGGTTTGTAATAGAAATAAGATTTGTAGGGAAAAAAGGTTAATGAAAAATACAACTATGGATTTGAGCATTCTATGAAAAAAAAAAAAAAATTCTTGATACTATTTCTCTAGAAGAATCTATTTACCCAATGACTTTTAATGCCTGCCTTTTCATAAATTCTCCCCACTATAAATAAATCAACTTGCCACTAAAAGTATTTTGACACAAATGTAGTTTCAGATGTTTTTTTAGCATATTTAAGGGTACCTACTAATCCTAAGCAAAACTTTAACTGTATTTCATTCCTCATTTTTTGGTGATCACAACCTTAACTTTACAGTCTACATAAAATGACTCCATTGAGTTATTGCATACATTGAAATTACCTGACAATCCTTTATGATGAAATTCTTATTGTGCATATTTGCCCCATGAATGATTTCAATGCTTTGATGAGCAATGCACATAAGTACTGCTATTGATTAACCAGAATGTTCTCCGACATAATAAAATACTTATTCTGAATATCTTAAACCATAATTTACTTGTCTGCTATTTGATAGATGGCAGCATCTCTTCATAATTTTCAACAGCTAGTGAAGTCATTTGTTTGTCTTTATTTCTAAATCGAGATTTGAATGATTGACTCCTTAACACTATATTGACAGTCTGTAACAGTGCCACAGCCTTTCCAAGCCCTTTTCTGGCCAAGGGAAGATAAATCTCAATGCTGGCAAAAGGTGGGACTTGAATGTAGGAACTACAGATTACAAGCCTGGCAAGAGTCCACTTCACAGTTTCTTACATTGTCCAATTCCATAGAATTGGACCAAGTATACTTTACAGGGCAACAATCTGGTTACACCTATAAGGAAATAAAATACATAGAATATACTTTTCAATTTAAATCTCTCTTATGTTATGATTCATTACAAACATTCAATTTATTATTGACTTGCTTAGGCTGTCCAGATTTTGACTGATAAAATTGGGATGTCCTGGTTTCACAAAGCTGAAATCAGGGCAATTAAGTCGTGGTTCCGATTTTAGCTTACAGAACTGGGAAATTTCTCCTAACAAGTTTAACCCCACAGAAAACTACATTTAACTACTACAATAGTGCAATAGGCATGACAGATAATTTGCTGTAGGTAAGAGGAACAATGATTCACCCATTCTAAGCATAGATCGACAGTAAGCCTATGTCTCACAAAAAGTGCAACTTTTAATGCTATGAGGAGCTTGTTGGAGAGGTGACTTTTCTCATAGCACAGCTAATTTGAAGCTCTCAAGCTTGCAGTAAAATTTGTACCTTGTTGACAGCACTCAACTACATCACTAGTTAGGGCACACTCAGTCAGTAGCACACCAGGCTCATAATCTGCAGTTCCTTGGTTCAAATCCCACTCGACCAGCCTTGAGATTTATCTCTGCAAAACTTCTGGCCCTGCCCTCTGTCTGTAGGGGACACCAATGGGCTTGGAAAGGCTGCTGTCTATTGGATAGCACATTAAGACCATGGTTATGTGTGCAGGAGAGCCATACATGGTAAACGTTAAAGAACATATTGGATGGCCTTGACAGGAGGTTCCATCTGTCTCTTGGATATTTAACCATGATGTGCAAAAAAAAAGTGCTGCTCAGAAGTAAACGTCATGGACATGCACCTTTTGAGCTCAGTGCAAACTGTGTTGGTGAGTTGCTACCTCAACCCAAAGTTTTTGATAATCTCTAGTGTTATGCATATCGATGAATTAAGAAGTTATTTCCTTTGAATGGATACTACTCATCTGATAAACCATCACTAGAATTGGTGATACATTTCAGACTGCTCTTTTTCATGATGGTTTATTAATGGGCAATACAATTCTCAATTTGTATAATAATGTTAAAAATATTAACATGATCAGCTGGTAACAAGTAATAGTTTTTAGTTGCATCCTGAAAATCTGGCAGGTCCCTTAGAAATCTGGCATGAATCTTAAACCATTGTTTTTGAAACTGAGTTTCATGAAGACATCCATGGGTTCAGCAAAACATTGATGAAAACTGATATTTTGTATGTTTTCATTAACTAATTTTTATATTATACAGCACTAACATTATGAATAAAACACACTATCGAAATTCCTGTTCCTATATGGCATATCTGGCTGTAATCAAAAATTACCAATTTTACAAAAATTTGGATTCAACAAAAGATTTCAATTTGAAAAGCATTGCTCTAAACTGCTGCCATAATTTACACCATAAAAGAACTTGGCAATAGCTTATAGATACTTGTTACCAACTTAAAATTAAACGAAAAATAGAAGATATTCCTTATAGCATCTGTTTTATGTTCAGTATGAACTGCAAAGGTAAAAATTAAACTCCTTATAGGCTTAAAATATCAAAAATTTAATACACAATGTAGAACTTACTGTTTGAAGTAATTCTCTGGTCTATGTGTGTAACTACCAAATATTGGGAACAAATAACGAGTCATATCACAGTTCAGTTGTGCAGCTCCACCTTCACTAAAACTGTTCTGCAGTATTACCTGAACAAATTACAATAATATAGTTACTATTTGTTTTATGATAAATGTTTTTCTACTAGACTGAAATAAAAGTAGAATAGATATATAGTGAAATCAATTCTTTGACTGAGTATTTTTCCTGAATATAACCACTGGAAACTCTGCAGTCATATCCAGTATATAAGTTTTTGTTAAATTGGTGACAGTAGACTCCACAATAAAATCTCTTATTATGGAACCTCTTAAGACAGTGGTTCTCAACCTTTTATGCCTCACGTACCCCCTGGAAATGTGTATGTAACTGATGTACCCTTATATCAATAGATAAAACTATAGTTATAGTATAATAATGTCAACTTAGCAACTTTTGAGCTCTCACAGTGTACCCCAAAAACTTTTACTGTGTACCCCTGCTCTAAGAGACGACACCTCTCAAAACCATAATAATTTACTGACACGATTAATTAAAACAATGAAACTTCTCATTCAGAAACACAAAACTCATTAGCCACAAAACCTTGAATTTAATGCAGTATTCACTGTTAATACTTATAAAAAATAAAAGAAGATGAACTTCTAAATTTGCCTTGAGGGATCAGACAGATATTTCCACAAATATCTTTTACTATAGGTGGGGGAGAGGGTAAGTCAGTGCTTAATATAAGGAATATGAAATTGTCCAGCAAGGGCTTTTCCCCATCACTATTCGTTCAGTGCCATTTCTATGGGAGGGCTCTAGGGCTTTTTGTGTAGGTCGGTTTTGCCTAGCAGGCTAATGGTGATAAAATGTTTTAAAGAACCAAAAAATGATAACCTGGATGTATGTGCATTCATAGTCTCTGAATGCATGTAAAATACACTTCATTTATATTTAATCATAAAATAAAAATTCTTGAAATTTGTTATGCTCAATTTATTTTTAGTTATCTTTCATAATTTGTTAACATCAGTATTCTAAAAACTATTTTACTGCACTCTTTAGTCAAAAGACAAAAGAATTAGTGGGTGAACTAAATATATTGAAGCACTAATGAAATACTGAATCTAGTAAATAAAATTTTACAATTACCTCTTCATACAAGTAAAGGTTGAGTTCCCTTGCTAAATTCTGCCATAAGGTAGTAAATAATGGCTTAGCCAGCAGTTCTTGAAGGCTATGAAGCCGACAGCTTATTATCTCCAACAAAGAATATGCCAAGGTAGAAACATCCATTGACTTCTTATCTTGTAGAGATGGCATGCAGAACCATCTAAGATCAAATACCAGTTCACAAATAAATTCAAATAATAAAACTATATGCTAAAAAATTATTTCCCACAATCAATGTTAAAAGTCACGAGCCACAAATATATAAAAGAGCAATGATAAAAGAACAAGAGCACAAAATAGCCTTGCAAAAAATGGTTAAAATTAACATTTAATGCAAAGAAATATAACAAAAATGTTACATAAATAAAGGTAAGAAATAGCAATAAAAACTAAAAGTATAAAGGATCTTGGTGAAAAGCAAGACAATTGCAAGTAAATTAGATACAATTAAAATAATCAGTGAATTTAAAATCTAAAACATATGTAATAAAAGCACTATTAGATAAAATATGTATAAATGTATGGGGATAACGATAGTAATGGGTGAGAACTAAAACAGTACATTTAATGTTAACATTGATGACATAAAACTTGCACATAGGCTCCTCATTCTTTCAAAGAATGTAAAAAAAACTATCATGATCTATGTAGAACCAAATAAATTTAACTTTCTCCTTGCCTATGAAAATAAGACTGCCACAATTTGACAACAGACTTCAATTAGAATTATTTTTTCTCAATTTGTTCTAAACAAGATGTCTGCCATCTGCATCTTGACAAGAACAATGATTGGCAATAGAATCTACCAAACCATTAGCCCTTGATCTGAAAATTCAACAAGACCTGATTGTGTGGGTGTTTTTGGAAAATCTTGAACAGAACATGGTGAGGATGATATCTCACCAAATCAAAGCCTAAGCAAGCTAGGTGTCAATGTAGATGATACACTGCAAATGAAACATTGCCACTATTTTGGTCCATGGATAGGATTACCAAGCATTCCTTAATTAAAGGGTCATCTCATATTTCACTGTCATGACCCATTACTTCAGAAACGTCTATTGAGATGCACAAATACCCCATATTTAAGTAGCCTACTGTTTTTTTTTTTTTTACATTTCTTTCACTAATTCTTTTAAAAAATGGGCCAGAATTGCACAAAGTGACTTTGCACTGTTAACACTTGTGGGATTTTCTGTCTTAATTATGGCAGTATAGGAACACTTTAGTGGCTGGTTGTTTTTGTTGATAACAACAAACATTTTCTGTTTGGGGATATCACTTGAGCACTTATGGAAACATCAGCAAAGTACCTAAAGTTAGTGGGCTAAGGCTAAAAAATGTAACCCTTTGAGAGCCAGATGAGGTACATGTCATTGGTACACAATCTTCATTATTTTTATGGAGATTGGGAATAGTTAGTTTCAACTCTGGTCTAACCCTTCATGCCATCTTTTGATTTTAAAAGAAATGGTGTAATTTTTTTCACTTCTGTATCCAAAACCTCATTCATTATTAGGAAACAAAAAAAGTTTTTTAACTGGAAAACTAAGAAATGTTTAAAAATAACCTAAAGCAGTATTAAAAAAATATCCACAAGTTATAAGACACTTCGTCAGAAAAGATGGCAAAGATGTATAATAATTCCAAAAGATTGATAATGACATACAATTCTGCAGAAATAAAAACGAAAGTTTAATAACAGTATAAATCAAGTACTAATTGAACAAATGCAGAAAATATCAGCCACCTCCACCCCAAGTTTACTACTGGTACTATAAGAATATGATTAATTTCACTTTATTCAAAAATATCAACAAGCAATGATTTATTATTATTAAGGAACTTACTTTTCTTTTCTGTAAGGTCGGCTCTTGGCTTTGATATCCATCATTACCCTCTCTCCAAGTGTTTGCAGCAAATCCTTTTGTTTATGCTCTAGAAGTTGTATTGCATCATCAAAAACAGAGCCATCTTTGTGTTCCTCATCAGAGGTTAAGGCTGAAACATCTGCAGCTACCTCATTCCAAGATTTGAATGTACTATTTGAATCTTGCCTAAACTCTGTATAAAACATTATATTTTATAGGTTTATAAATAATTATAAGTGAACTATAATCATAATATATAGTTAAAACTATGAAACAAACACCGTATATACTAGCTATATCCAACCAAAAGTTTGGTGGATATAGCTTACCCCCGAAAATCCTATCATCTTTTAATAAATCTCAAACTTGTCTGCCTGCTTTGAAATCCAAAACAAGTGTCCTTGTATAATTTTTATTTTAGCCCCATATTTTATGCTTAACATTAAAAGTATATATAATGAAAAGAAAAATAAAATTTTATTTCATATAGCATATAGAATAACATTTTAACCTTTCCTGTCCGATGAAGTATTTTAATAATGAGGAAATCCTATTTGTCTTATTCTCAGACTCCCCCCTAAACTAAATTCTCGAACCATCCCCAATACTAAATTCACAGATCCCCCCTCCCCAACTAAATCCTGGTTATGTTCCAGTCTTTAGTAATTTCAATTGTATGTTTCACAAACATTATTAGAACACATAGAGTAGCATCATCCTATTTATTCATAACTTGGTCTCCTAGCTGAAATGGGGCAGGGATGGCTCAGTCGGTAGAGCGCCAGGATTGTAATCTGCAGGTTCCTAGGTTCGAGTCCCATTTGGGTAAACATTTAGATTTATCTCCACAAAACTCCCTGCCCATGATCAATAGGGGAAACCGATAGGGTTCGAAAAGCCACTGTCCGTCCGTGGACATTAAGCCATGGCCCCATGTGCGGGAGATCCATGCACATTAAATAATATGCTTGATGGGAGGCTATCATCTGTCTCCCAACAGCTGTT